>JAMWFC010000073.1:568645-798295 GCA_027475525.1 Macrolepiota albuminosa
CAGCATCCATGTTATATCCTATCTCTGTTCTCTGCTCATGCAAGATGCCTCTATATCTGAGCCACAGAGCACTGCTTTGCCTCACAAATCACAAGCTGTGTAACGAGGGAGTGGATGGCATAAAAGTACTCATATTGTACCAAGCTCAGGTGCGCAGAGAGTGGCACTGACAGATCAAAAACCTGCCATGAGATGGGATATTTGACTTAGGGCTGATTGATGATTGAGCACTGAGGACATTAAAAGACCAGGTGTACAACGCAAAGAGAAGCGCATTCATGGCTGGTGAGTGGGCCAAGTGCCTTTTATGGTGTATCTGCGATGGCAAACTCATGTTCTGCAACCTATCTCTATCCACAATTTCTCAATGTCTACCGTTCAATTTTATTATATTGCAAACCTGCAAATGATGGCCATACGTGGTCTATCAAACATCATTTGTTTATAACAATGATTGTGCAAAATTTTGGGGCAGTGTCGGTCTCGTCATTGTGCAAGGGTCTTTTACCCATGGTGTTTTATCACATCCGTTTGACGATGACTTGTCACTTTCTGTCGCTCTATTGCTATTGCTCACATGCTCTGCAGGTCTTTATTGCATAACGGCTGGATGCCTATATGTGTCTGGCTGGCACCATAATTGTGCCATAATTTACTGCTTAACCTGACATACCACATTGCTGGGGCTCAAAACAATTACCATACAATAACCAAAATAGAACTAAACTCGCTGACGAGTGATGTTGCTTTGGCAGCAAGCTCAGCACGAGGCAAGAGAAAGAGGTCTGACTCTTCCAATCATAGTAGAGACCCTTCCCCTTCCAAATCTAAAAAGGAAAAGAAGGGAAGTGAGTTTTTTCACGCACGCACAGGCTCCTCCTCCAATGGAGTCAAGTCGTCCAACGCAGCCTGCACCATATGTCTGGGATGACATACACATGACATCTGGAATTGTTCCACCAGAGACCTATGGAATGGGCAGAGCGCATACGTCAGGAGGCGCAAAAACAACAGACTGCTCAACCCCGAGGGCAAGGAGCTGTGCACAGACTGGCAGAAGCCACGTGGATGCCGTACCATGTCCCACAACCACAAGCACGAGTGCTCGGGATGTGGGAAAAGAGATCATGGAGCTCAAGCATGCGCTCTCGCACAATCTCTTTAAGTTCCAATCACCCTACAAGTGCAGTGCATGGAATGAGCAAATGCAGAAAGCGGGGATATCGGAGCTCTTTCCATATCCAAGATGTTAGAGAAGCTTACAGGACTATTCCTATCAAGCCCTTGCAGTGGCCAGGAATTGTCATTATACTCCGTGGGCATGACAGCTACACCATCGACACAATGGACTGTTTTGGTCTGGGTTCCAGATGTGGGTGCTATGGTTGCATCAGCGATGCCGGTGCACAAATTTTTAGAGCAAACGGCATTGGACCCTTATCAAAGTGGGTCGACAATCACATCTTTTTTCGAGTCTGCAAAGAGTTTGTGCAATCTTACAATGTGGAGCGTAAGAAATGGTCAGAAGAAATCAGCTCTAGTGGAGGAAAAAGGCATAAAGGGGGCCAAATTTGGTTCCAAGGAGCTAAAAATCACAATGATGAGGATATGGTGTCTCCGATTTCTGACCTTTCTGATTTTTCTCCTCATTCAGAGGAAGACCAACAGTTCTCTTATGCTCTGGTTGATGTCGATCGAGTCTCAGACTTGCTCAGGATTTCCTGGGAAAGAGCAAAAGACGTGCCATTCAGTGAATCCGTGCCATATATCAGATTTGTTTGGACATTCATGCTCAAAGAGTCTACATTTCAGAGGAAAAGAGAGACAAATATCAGCAAGCCATTGCAGACTGGGAGAAGACTCGCACACATACCCTTGAAGAAGCCCAGAAGCTGTATAGAAAGCTTCTTCACGCATGCTGCATCACACCTGAGGGGAGAGCTTATCTTACCAGCTTGGAGACCTTCATGGGATTGTTTAGTAATCGTCTGTTCATGCTGCGTACCCCACCAAAACGCACTGCTGGAGACTTGCTCTGGTGGAAGCGACTACTTTCTGGAACAGTGGAGAAGAGAATTTCAGAACCAAAACCATTCATCGACACACGTGCCTTCTCAGATGCCAGCTCATCCACAGGCATTGGGATTACCATTGGCAGCCGATAGCGTGCATGGAAGCTTGAGAAAGGGTGGAAATGCAATGGGCGAGATATTGGGTGGGCAGAAGCAGTTGGTTTCCTCTTTGTGGTCTCCTCCTTTAACAGCCAGAGAGATGTGGGGGACAGCTTCAAAGTCTTCTGTGACAATTGAGGGGTCATGGAAGGGTGGTGGGTTGGCCGAAGCTGCAACAAAGCCATCAACAAAGTGTTTAAGCTCATACATGCCATCTGTAAGCAGAACGGAATCAGCATCAGTGTATGCACTAGGTATGTTCCAAGCAAGCATAACCCTGCAGACAAACCATCATGAGGAATATTCTACAAACGGAGCCTCCTACTCCCAGCCATCCTAATTCCAAGCACGATTGCCAACTACGTGGTCAACATCAGTGCAGAGCACTGTCTCAAAACAGAGGGCAAGTTCCAGTTCTCAGAGCCTGAGGAAAGAAACCACCCTGGACAACTGCATGAAGACAGCGCTCATGCAGGACACTCATGAGTGGTTCTCGCATGCACCATACTGGGAGGACACATAAGCATTTTGACGTGCCAATCCAAGCAGAAAGCTGTGGGAGCCAGTGAAAACCTCAACCTTATGCTGCTGGGCTGGAGCTCAAACAATCTGCCCTAAGACCACATGTAATGGCTAGAGAAAGGTTGAAGCTGTGGGTGCCATCAGCTACTGTGCAGGCAGGCTCAAGGGTAAACACTGGATCAACCATCTCCGAAGAGGATGAGATGAGAGTCTTTGAAGTCATGAACTCAGCCTGGGCATTGTCAACAAAAGAGACTTACGGCACAGGTTTGTTGCTCTTCCACGTATTTTGTGATTATCGTAATATTCCAGAGCAAGTGAGAGCACCAGTCACAGTAGAAGTGCTAGAGGTGTTCGTGGCTGCTCTAGCTGGGGCCTATTCAAAATCCGCAATTGAAAACTACTTAGTGGGAATTAAGGCCTGGCATTTGCTGCACGCTGTAACCTGGGACATAGACAAATCTTGGATGAGAACCCTAATAAAAGCTGTGGAGAAACTAACCCCAATGGCCTCTAAGAGGAAGAAGAGAAGCCCTTGCATGCCTGCCTTCCTCGAAGCTATCCACCAACAGCTGGGCTTGAGTGAAGCAGAACCAAATCCACTTAATGCAGCAGTGTTTGCCTGCGCTACCACATGTTTTTATAGTGCCACACATCTGGGCGAATTCACTGTGCAGACCTTAACATCATTCGACTCTTCCATACACATGAAACCAAGTGACGTACAGAAATCGACGGACAGAACAGGGCTTGAGACCATGGTGTTCCACTTGCCCTGGACAAAAACAGCAGTCCATGGAGAGACAGTGTCTTGGGCTGCACAGAGCGGCATCTCAGACCCAAGGAGAGCACTCGAAACTCATTTGAGGGTGAATGCACCGCCAAAGGACGGCCCTTTATTTGCATATTGTAATAGAAAAGGAAAATCCACAGCATTGACCAAGAAAAAATTTTTAGAAGTGCTCACCAAAGCAGCAAAGGCCGCAAACCTGGAACCGTTACAGGGGCACGGCATCAGAATTGGAGCGACCTTGGAGTATCTCTTGAGAGGGGTGCTGTTTGAAGCTATGAAAGCTATTGGTTGCTGGTCCAGCAATGCGTTCTACAGGTATTTGTCAAAGCATGAACAAATACTAGTGCCATACTTACAAGCCATACCCACATTACATGAATCTTTCTTGAAATTGACGCTTGCCTTCAGAAAATAATTAGCCCAAGGTGAGCATGCGTCATAAAATTTTTGCCTCGGGGAGCCCTACCAGCTAGACGGGGTGTTGCTTCCTTCAGGCTAGAGTGATGCACTGCAGGCTCCTCTCCAGGTTCTATATCATGTTTTATCTCAGCAATGCGTGGCTAGCTCCTATTAATCATGGGGAATTGTGGCTAATCTCAGTTCTGTCTTTCCTTTGCAGAACCTCGCGAAAGGTTGGAGCACGCTGTTCCTTGCCAGCGTCCTCACCCACCCACTGTGTAACAGAATATTGTAAACTTTACTTGTATATTGCGCACTAATCAAAATCAAATAAATAATTTTGCATGCTACGCGATGAAGTCAAAGAGTAGCCACCCACTTGTAGTAGACTAGTCTTGATATTACATTGATTGTTTGTGTGCCCTTTGATTTGAATGATATGCACTGACTGGCATGCTTTGACTGGCATGCTCACCTTCTTTGCATGCTTTTGAGATTGGTATGCACTTTGCAACCTAAAGTTTATTAACCCTGGTCTTGTCTTAGCACTCCCAGTTCTTGACTTGCCCATAACTCCCTAATCCTTTTGACTTCACCCAATTCCTGGACTAAGTCCCTTACTCTGGGAATCCCCTGTTCACATCTTGAACCCCAGAGCACAGTCCAGAGTTCCAGACACCCAAGTACACATAGATCAAGTCTGCCTTGTAAGGGTGTTGCTTTCCTGGAAAGCCCCTGACTCAGCAGAACCTGACACTTGGTCGACCACCTCTGAAAGGCCAAGGTCTACTTGAAGATTGGCCTCTGCTCCAGCTACAACAACATCTGGATGGCTCTGGGACATAAATGGAAGACTGCCTTCCACACCTGCTATGGCCTCTTTGAGTACCTGGTAATGCCCTTCAGTATAACTAACTCTCCCACAACCTTCCAGTACTTCATGAACAACATCTTCCATGACATGAATGACATCTACTCTGATTCCCTCAGTGAACACTGAGTCCACATCCAACAGGTCCTTGAACAACTCTGAAGCCACAATCTGCATGCAAAACCAGAGAAGTGCTCATTTCACACCACAAAAGTCAAATACCTCAGCATCATTGTCACCTCAGATGGCGTCCACATGGACCCTGCAAAAGTTGAAGCAATCCTCAACTGGCCCCCCCCCAAAAAAAAATGTCAAGGAGGTACAATTCTTCCTCAGCTTCATGAACTTCTACCGACGTTTCATCAACAACTACTCTGGTATTACCAAGTCCCTCAACCAGCTGACTTGAAAGGACATCTCCTGGGGGTGGGACAGTAAGTGCCAGAGTGCATTCACCTTACTCAAGGAAACCTTCACCTCAGCTCTGATTCTCTGGCACTATGACCCCACTCTTCTGGTCATCTTGGAGTGCGACACCTCTGACTACACTATTGCTGGCATCCTCTCACAGATGGGACTGGACAACCAGGAGCTCTGATCTGTGGCCTTCTACATCTGATCAATGATCCCTGCTAAGCTCAACTACAACATCTATGACAAGGAACTTCTTGTGATTGTCAAAGCCTTCAAGCAGTGGCAAGCCTACCTTGAAGGTACCCCCCATCAGATTCAAGTATACTCAGACCACAATAACCTTCAGTACTTCACAACCACCAAGCTCCTCAGTTGCAGGCAGGCCCAATGGTCTGAGGTCCTCTTGAAGTACAACTTTACCATCCATTACCACCCTGAATGACTCAGAGCCAAGCTAGATGCTCTCACCCAATGCCTGGATGTCTATCTGAAGAAGTCCTCTAAGGCAGGATAAAACATCTTCAACCATTGAGTGGTAATCCCTCCCAAACATTTGAATATGGTCTTAATCTTGAATGAGGAAGGAATTCTAAAACAGATCTGAGACTCTCCCCAGGACAACTACCTCACCTGGCATGACCCCTGGAACTCTACTCCTGATAGACCACTACTTGACCCCACCTTCACCCTCTCCTCCAACAGCAAAATGCTCCTCCGCAATGGCCACATCTATGCTCTGGACTATAAGAATGTCCACCTTGATATCTTCTGACAGCATCATGATCACAAGCTCAGGGGACATCCAGGAATACATAAGATACTCCAACTCATCTCCTGCACTTACTTTTGGCCAGGAATGAAGAAGGACGTCACCTGGTACATCTGAGCCTGTGAACCGTGCCTCCAGGCTAAAGTCCCCCAGCACAAACCCTACAGACTGCTCAAACCCCTACCTGTTGGATGATGTCCATGGTCCTTAATCTCCATGGATCACATTGTCAAGCTTCCAGATTCAGAGAGTTTCAATGCCATCCTTGTCATTGTATGTTAACTCACAAAGCAAGCCATCTTCATCCCATGCCACACCACTGACAATGCCCTGGGCTTTGCCTGGCTCTTCCTGGAACACATGTTCTTGAAGCACAGACTTCCCAATGACATTGTCTCTGATTGGAATCCCTCTTTGTTTCAAAGTTCTGGACATCCCTATGCAAGGCTCTCAGCATTCACGTCAACCTCTCCACCATGTATCACTCAGAGACCAATGGACAAACCAAGCAGGTCAATCAGACCCTGAAATAGTACCTTTGGATCTATGTCAACTACCTCCAGAATGACTGGCATGCCAAACTTCTCCTTGCCAAATCCACCTACAATAACACCCTCTACTCTGCCATCAGAGTATCCCCCTTCTTTGCCAATAAGGAGTACCACCCCTGATTAATACTGTTCCTTTAGAATATCCTTGCCCATGCTGCTCACAAAGTTGTCCAAGATCTCTGGAGCCTCCACGAGTTCCTCTGAAGCAAGATCAATGTCACCAACAAAGCTTACTCGAAGCATGCTGACCTCTGGCAAGAAACCTTGCCTGACTGTACCCCTGAGACCCTAGTCTGGCTCCCCTCTGTGAAGCTTGACCACAAGTGTTTCAGCTCCTTCAAGATAATCTGGAAGATATCCTCCCATGCCTATCAACTTGACCTTCCCCTGGGATTGAAAGGATTGCACTCTGTGTTCCACATCCAACTCCTCAAAAAACATGCCCCAGACCCCTTTCCCAGACAACACCCTAAACTGACATCCTCCTCTCAAGGTGGACAATGAGTATTACTATGAGGTCGACCACATCCTCAACTCCTGGTGATCTGGAGATGACTAAACTACCTCATATGGTGGACTGGCTATGGACCAGAAGACGACACCTAGTAACACTGGGCAAACCTGAAGGATGCCTCTGACAAGCTCTAGGACTTCCACAATGCCCACCCAGACAAGCCCCAGCCCTCCAGAGGCTGAAAACCCCACAGGTAGCCACAAGGGCATAATCCCTGCCTCTGGGATCACCAGAGATTCAACTCCCATGAATAAGTTTCTCTTACTCCTTTCCCCCTCTCCCTCTGCCACTCTATTCTTTTGTTCCAATCACTTACAATATCAAAAATTTATATACAGGCTAGTTTACATTAGGAACCTTGCTGGACCCATCCCCTGTTCCCACCAGAGTCCCTGCCTCCCCTGACCCTCTTGACCCACTCATCTCCACCCTCCCATTGCCACTGCAGCCTCCATTGATGCAATCAGAGCCACCACCCTCTTGTTATATGAGGGTAGAGGTTCCCCTGTGTCCACTGCCAACTCTACCCAGGTCTCCAGGATAATAGGGTTCTGTCTTCAGTGAGCTGCCAGCAAGTGTCCCAGCTGACCCACCCCCTGGATGGCCTTGGCCAGGGGTGGGCTCAATGATGAGGCCAGCCTCTGGAAAATAAGGGCATGGGCTGAGTCCATCCAACAGGAGGCAATGCTCTTGATGGGTTAGTCAGGAACCAAGGAGGAAAACAGTTAGCAACTCACACATTGCCTTCCCTTGGGCAGCTGCCATGCTTCCCACCAACCAACTTCTCCTCCCAGACCCCAAGAGACCTGCCCCCTCTGAGCTGGAGGACCTCCAGACATGATGAGTGGAGGGCTGCTGCTCCTTGCCCAACTCCTTGGGGGATGCCCATTGCTTCCCTTTATCTCACTGGGGCTCCTCTGATTCATCATCTTTGCCATCAGATGATTGTACAATGGCAGGATGCCTGACATGGATGCACTGGTGTATCTACCCTCTCTCACTCCCCTGCCCACCCAATAGTGCTGCACTGGCTGATGCCCTCCTTGCTTTTGACCACACCCTCTGCCCCTCTCTCAGTTGCTCCATCACCCACTCCTCATCCCACCCCTGCTCCTGTGCCATACATCTCGCCTGCCATGCCAAGCCCATAGAACAATGCTCATGATAAACACAACACGCTGCACACATTGACATGTCACAACAGGCCTATGCCACCAGTTCCTTGAACTCACATGCCACTTGCTGACAAGCACACATCACACACTAAGGAGCATCAACAGCGCCCTGGACATAACCAGAGAGGCACTCACTGGACCCACTGCCTCACACCAGAACTGCACAGGAGAACCATGGTAATGCCCCTGTGCTGCTATAAATTGTTCTGGGGTTGCCTGCTCCTGGAGAATGCGCTGCGCTGGAGGAACAGGCCATACTTGGCCTATGCCCAAGGATGGCCACTCGAGGTGCAAAGCTGAAGGATGGGATGACAGCACCTGCAATATCCCAGGCTGGAATGACAGCCCTGCCTCAGGGGGCTGTGGCAACAAACCTGGGGAACAAATCATAGACCCTGGGGAAAGCTAAGCAGTGAGTCTAGAACCAGATCCAGAAAGCTTACTAGCAAGCTCATTGATCTGCTGACAGTCATGCTGGTGGTCATACTCTCCCTGATGCCAATTGTATTCCTCCTACAATGCCATGGAGTCATTTCTGGTAGGAGGAGGGGTGGAGGAACAGAGGAGTGTAACAGGGTGTGACATGACAAATGGGGAGAACCACAAAAATTTTTTTTTCCTTTTTCTAGCCCCCACTGTTGATGGCATCATGCTTTGAGCTTCAACTTCAGCTCCTACAAAGAAGATGCACAGCCACTGCCACTTCAAAGGGTCTCAGTGCTAGAAGGGTGGTGATGTCATGACCAGCACACGACCAACACCCTAGCAAACCCTGACACACCACCCCAACACCCCAGCACCTGCTCTCCAGCCCCAAACCCCCTGGACAATCCCGGTGCCACCCAGCTGACAGGCCCTGACCAACCCTTCCAGTGCCACACCTGCTCCCAGACTATGCACTGCACAGGACTCATAGCCAGCTAATGGGCCTGACCAATCCTCCCAGCACCATACCTGTACCCAGACTATACACTGAAGGGAACTCATGGCTGGACAATACACCTCATGGGACTGGCCATATGGAGTACAACTCTGGAGCTCACCCAGACAACCTGGACCTTAACCGTAGTAGGTATTTAACCCATGGCCAGTGCCTGGTACAGTAGTCTTGATATTGCGATAAACTCCTGCCTCTATACTCTCTTGTCTATCTCATATCATTTACTTGATCTATTTTCTTACTCTCTCAAGTCTCCCAGTGATAACACCAACCATGGTTGAGTGTGCTGGATGTATATGCAGTACAATGCTGTCTCCAGCACCTGGCATGCATGATTGTAAGGAGTCCTGACAGAGTCCCAGTGTGCTCGAGCAAATGTGATAGAATGACGTGCTAGAAAATAGCGCCTCAGAAGCTACCTGACAAACTGTAAGTGCTGTAGCCTAAGCAAAGATACAGAGATGAAGACAAATAGCATAGTGTAATGTGCCTGTAGATGGCACCGCAAACAACAAGAATGAGATAAACAAGGTTAGCACCCAACTTGGTGACAATGTTGGGCTAAGCTAGTGTGATTTGAACACTAAGTGTAACTTGGGTGCTCAAGAGTTATGATTTGTTGCTATGTACATGCAGAGTAGCTATCTTTTATACTATGCATCAATTAGTGCCTCTTCTCATAATTACAGTTAACAGTGACCTGTCAACGGCAACTGGCACACATGGGGGAATGGCAACCAATGGCATTTATAGCCCATTGGCCACAGTGACTCTAAACTGACTTTAACTTGTATAAGTCTGCTCACTTTTTAATGTAATTCTGATTGGCCAGGCCTCTATGGGACATGGTCAGAAAATCCTTAACAGACGCCGTAAGTTCTAATGTCAGCACTAAACCTTGTATCAATTCTTGATGGATAAGATGCTGGGTTAGAATATATCCTGTTCTGTTGTTGCTGGTTTTTTAGACTTCTGATTGAAGTGCCTTGTCAAATGGCAGCACCTAATGCTAACCCCTTTATGGAACTGATCAGAATTTGATCAAAGTCACCTCCCCGCCATTGTGCTAGCACCATAAGTCCTGGATCTCCTAATTCTTTAAAGTCAATGAGTGGTGTATGCTGAAGGCTTAATAGTAGTGGTTTAGACTGATAAACAATGCCTATACTCAAGTGCTAAGGCCCATGGTGTCCTGTGTCCAGGAGGATCACTAGGGTCTCTCCAGTATGGCCAGTGTCCATAGGCCTGTAGTATGCCCCTTGATGTGCTCAGTCTGAGTAGAAGCCTATCACCAGTCCACTAAGTCTCACTTTGATCTTCTCTCCATTTTCCAGTCTCAGTCTCAGTCTCCCAGTCTTAGTCTCTTTCTACAATTACTCCCCATTGTCTCTCTGCCTTAACCAGCTCTGCCTTCTCCCTTTCCTGTATTCCAGACTTAGCCTGGGATTCTGCTCCACCATGCCCACAAACTCTGGTGCCCATGTACTCCCTGGAGCACCTTCACACCTCAACCAAGACTCCAGAACTTGCCCTCCATTGCCTAGAGACACTCTGTAGACTTTGAGTCTGCCTAGTAAGGACCTGCTTGCCTCCGGAGGCCCATGTTGTCAGCAGAACCTGACAGGTACCTGTAAGGGCGACCTCTAGAGGCTGTGGCTCAGTCACACAGCTGGCAGAGGGAGATCCAAAGTGTATTAGAGTATGTACTGACAATATCATAATAACTACTCACCTGGCAGAGAGAGATCCAAAGAGAACAAGTCTAGGAATTTTCTATGCCAGGTTGGATGCTTCTGGGGCTTCTGAAGTGTGGGAAACAACTGTACAGTACAACAAAACCTTAAAAACTCAAAAATTGACTAACCAAACAACTGTGCAAACAATACAGGAAAACTCCGGACTTTGGAAGTCAGAAAGGCAAACTCCGGCTTATATAAGCAGTCTGGAGGCAGTGCTGAAGGGCCCACACTTGTCTGAATGATAGCTAAAAAACCAGAGCACCTCAAAGGCTGAGAATAGTACTAACAAATAGTGTTGAGAGAATAGAAACAGCAAAATGAGAGAATAATAGAAGAAATAAGGAAATGAATGAAAGGAGAGTGAAGGAATAAGGAGTGAAAAAAGGAAGAAATGAGGAGTCCTCTGACAGTACCCTGGTTGAGGCAAGTCATCTATATTGACCTGGCTCATTACAGAAGCACTTCTATCTTCTTGTGCAAAGACCTTGGCTGCTGTCCACTTGGTAGCACCTTCTCTCCTTCTCCAAGTCTTTTCCAGAGCCCCCTGTAAGGCTGGCACCTTCAACAATTCCCTTGTAAAAATTGTCATCTCATTATCCAATATTTTGCTAACAATTTCATCCTCCCTGTTGGACGGATTGCATATCACACAGCCACTCCAGAACGCGTCGCTCCCTTTTGCCATATCACATATCACACTTGACCAGGGTCACGACCAAGGGTCAATAAATCTCTTTATTCTGGCCATGGTGGCCACTACACACACTACGACTCCATTGTTCTCGATAGTATATATATTAGCTCTACTGTAGTTAGAACCCTCAGTCAATTATATCGGACTGAGGGTGCATCTTTCATACTTACATAGAAACATGGTTACTGACCATACCTTAAGGATTAAACACTTACTGTTGTCCATAGGTACAGAATATAGTCAATTATATCAGACTGATGGATTAAACACTTACTGTTGTCCATAGGTCACACAATTACAGAAGTCCGGATTGTAACAGGTTATGGGCCATTGTTTCTTGATCACTCTCTGAAGTATCAAGACAACCGAATCCGGAACCTTTCATTTTCTCTGATTGCATCTCACACGTGTCGCGTCGTGTACTCTTTATTGCTCTTGCTTCTCGCTGCCTTTATCTTTTGTCTTGAGGCTCGTTTCTCTCCTCGCTTTCTATGGCTCCTTTGTCTGAGGTACTGGCCTCCGATGCCACCAATCCCTCGATCCCCAAGCGCGTCATTTGCCACAAATGGGAGGGGCCGAAGTATAATTGCGCTGATGGCAATTTTCACCATTGGAGCGAAAAACTCAAGGATTTCCTAATCCTTAACGGCATCTATGCCTACGTTTTCTCGCCCACCATCCCCTGCCCCAACGCCTCAGTTGAACCTCGTGTGTATGCCAACTGGCAGCTCAATGATTGACTTACCATCACGTTCATCAAGTCCGCCCTCGATGACGTTGAGCATTGCGATATTGTCACGTCCGGGTGCGCGGCCCTGTGCTTTGAGGACTTGAAGTCTCGTGCTCAGAGGGAGGGACCGATCAAGCAGATTGGCCTGCTCCAGGAGGCATTGTCCACCTATTGCTTGTCCTCTGAACCGTTGCCAGTTACCGCGGGCCGGATTGTTGACACTGTCAAACACGCGTTTGACATCAGAACCATTGACGTTGACCTCTTCACGTGCATTGCCCTTCTTAATAGCCTAAACAATCCCTCTTTTGAATCCCTGCAAAACTCCGTTTCCACGGTCCTCAGCAAGGGTACAAAGGAGAAGCCATGCACACCGATTGACATTTGCCTTCTAATGGAGAACGCTCAGAATATCATTAATTCCAAAGCCAGTAACTCCACGGCATTGCACATGAAAGGGGGCGGACGATCCACTCGCATCACTGATCTACCTGGCCACAACCATGGACCTGGAGGAATATGTTGCGAGAACTGCTATTCACTTAAGCGGCCGTGCAGAGGACATACTAAGCTGTTCTGCATACAAAAAGGGGGAGGTATGGCTGGGAAGACACTATCCGACGCGCAAGAGGCACAGAAAGCATCAAAGACAAAGAAAAGCTCTGAATCCACCAAGTCTTACATTTCTGTCACTGGGCCGGACGGCCAGTCGTGGTGTGTCGATCCCACAAACTTGGCACAGATCCCCGCATCTACAGAGGTAGCATCACTTCCCCCAATCGTTCCATCAGTGAATCTATCCACCGAATACTGGGAACATATGGGCTTCATGGCGGTGCAGGAAGAAGCACGTACCTCTGTTGACTGGAAAAACTTTATGAGGCCAGTCAACGATCAGATTATGACAGCTGACATATCTCCCATCCATCAACCAACACATGCCTCTGTCGTATCAATAAAATCCAGCCCGTTCCTAATGGATTCCGGAGCAACGGTGCACATATCGCCATACCGTGGTGACTTCTTCACTCTCCACCCAATTCAACCTCGCTCAGTCAAGGGACTTGGAGGATCCTCCGTGAACGCAATCGGTATGGGCAGTATATACGTATTCACGTTAAAAAAGGGACCACTATCACCCTCGAAGATGCTCTGTTCATCCCGAACGCAATGGTTTGTCTTGTGTCTGTTAGCGCTCTCACAAAGCGATCAAACCTTAACTCCCTGTTCAATGATACATCCGTAAAGCTCATTGATAAATCTACCGGTGCCATCACTGCACAAGGATCCCTCCTTCCCAGTCAATGTCTATATGCCCTAAGTCTCGACTCCGCGTTTACCGGGCATCACGCTTTTACGGCCAGCCGAGCCCCTGATTGTGAAACTTGGCATCGCCGCCTCGGCCATGCTAATTATCAGACAATCATCGAAATGGCCAAGGCTGGTCTGATCCCAGGTGCGCCCACCATCTTCCCATCCAAACCACCAAAATGTGACTCATGTATTCTTGGAAAACAGACCAAGAATGCGGTCCCTAAGGTGCGGGAGGAAGGGCGGAGGGCAACACGGAAGCTGGAGATTGTATGGGTAGATCTTACTGGGCCCCAGGCCGTTATCTCATGCAATGGGTACCTATATGTAATGAATCTTGTCGATGATTTCATGAGTGAACATTGGACGATACTCCTCAAACAAAAGAACGACGCACTCACATACCTGAAAGGATGGCAGATTGCACGGGAGACAGAGATTCAAGGGAGACTTGGCATCTATCGCACTGGACATGACGGCGAGCTCGAGGGACATAAAATGGAAGCGTGGCTTCTTTCATGGGGATCAGAACACCAGTACAGGGCTCCATACACATCTGGACACATCGGAAAGGTCGAACGGATGCATTGAACAATCATGGATAAGGCCAGAGCTATGCGCATTGCCACGGGCTGTCTGCCAAACATGTGGGACGAGTTCTATATGATGGCATCGCACTTACACAAAAGGACGCTGACAAAGTTGCTCAATGGCATCACACCGCATGAGGCCTGGACAGGGCGGAGACCTGATTACTCTTACATGAAGGAGATCGGTTGTAAGGCATTCGTACTCATCCTCGCACCTCACAACCCCAAGATATATGCTAGATCAATCGAATGCATCCTAATCGGGTACGCCCAGAATTTGAAACCATATAGATGCTACGATAAACGTACTGGAAGGGTTCACAAAACTTACCATGTCCGTTTTTGCGAAAGTCACGATGGTCACCCGATTCCCCCGGTAGCGTCGACCTTGGAGGATGACTCAGGGCGAGGATGTTCCATGCCCAAAGAAACGCATGTTCAGCTACTAGAGTTTGATGATTACAGCCACGTACCTTCAGGAGGAGCGCGTGTTGAGCAGGTGGAACTCAAGCCAGATGTTCGGAATAATCAAGTCCAGCAGCTACGGCGGTCAAACCGTACGATAGTACCCTGATACAAAGCCAACCCCGATAACGTTCAGCCTACCCGCACCGAGTGAGCCATGCAAGAGTCGAAAGAAGCCGCGGACCAAATACGTGCTTCCCGCGCTGAGAGGCATGATGCTAAGGACGATCAAGAGGCCGGTGTGAGTGCAACACTCAATCAAGAGCCGGCTCCTAGCGGTACGGGCGCTAATCAGGATCTGGGAGTCCCTGATCTGGCAAACGTAGCCTCCATGGAAGAGCTGACGTACCTCCTTTGCGCAACGGAAGAACTTGGGAACTACCCGGTTTCTTTGCATGCAGACAACGAGCCCAACACTTGGGCGGAAGCAAAATGCTCTGGAGACTCAAAGAGATGGGAAGACGCTTACCGTGAAGAACTGCTGTCGCTTTGTGAGATGGGGGTCTACGAACTGGTGCCACGATCCATGCTTCAACCAGGAACTAAGGTGAGAACCGGGCGTCCGGTTTTCAAAATCAAGCGTGATGAGACCGGGAAAGCCGTACGTTTCAAAGCCAGACTTGTTTTTCGGGGACATGAGCAGGTGCATGGACGGGACTATAACAAGTCTACCTCACCCATGGCACGCATGGAATCTTGGCGCATCCTATTGCATATAGCGGCAGTGAAGGGCTAGGACGTGACCCAGATTGATGTCAAGACCGCATTTCTCTATGGTGTCCTTCCAGAAGACGAAACACAGTACATGAAGCAGCCTGACGGTTTCGAGGAGGAAGGCAAGGAGGACTGGGTATGGAAACTGGTTCGAGGCCTTTACGGCATGAAGCAGGCTGGGAGGATTTGGAACGTAACAGTGAATGAGAAGATGTTGCATTGGGGCTTTAAGAGATTAGCGTGCGAGTCCTGCATTTATTTCCGAACCACTGACCATGGCACAGTCATCGCTGCCTTACATGTCGAAGACTTCTTATCAATTGCTAATGACTGCCAGTAGAACGAGCGCTTCAAGGAGCAAATGCATGAAGCGTGGACCATATTGGATCTAGGCGTACCCCGTTTTGTTGTTGGCATAGCCGTGGAATGGGATCAGAAGAATCGCGTTGTAAAGCTGTCTCAGACCACGCTCATAGACAAGGTCATACAGCAGTTTGGGCAGAGCAATGCGACCACACTATCTCTTCCCATGGACCCCAATTCTAAGCTTCATCGAGTCGATCGTAAATCACTGCCAATAAAGGAGCAGCGCATTCTCGACCGAACACCTTACCGTCAACTGGTTGGGTGCCTTTTGTATCTCGCAATTTCGACTCGGCCAGACATCGCCTTTGGCGTTCAACAGCTGACTCAATATCTGGATTCTTATTCTACCCAGCATTGGAATGCCGCAATCCGGCTGGTCAGGTACCTGAAAGGTACAAGGGATCTGCAACTATATCTGGGGGGGGAAGTACCTCTGGCGCTCACAGGTTTCACGGACTCTGACTGGGCAAGCTGTCTCGATACCAGGCGAAGTGTAGGAGGTTATGCTTGGACTTTGGGGTCTGGCATGGTTTCTTGGGCAGTTAGGAAGCAGAAAACTGTGGCTGCCTCTTCTTGCGAAGCGGAGTACATGGCCGCCTACAAAAGCGCGCAGGAAGGCATCTGGCTGCGTGCACTCCTAAAGGACATTGGACATGACATCACGACTCAACCGACCGACATGTATTGCGACAATGACTCAGCCATAGCATTATCTGAGGATCCGTTGTTACACGCGTGAGTCAAGCATGTCGACATAAAATATCATTTCCTCCGAGAACGCGTACAGTCAAACGAGCTAATACTGCGACGAGTCCCTTCGAAAGAGAATACTGCCGACATATTCACCAAGGCCTTGTCAACAGCTGCATTCCTATACCTTCGATTACGACTGGGTTTACACTAAAACACGCCACGGTTCCATGCGAGGAGGAGTGTCTGTGGTGAGGAGGAGTGTTGGACGGATTGCATATCACACAGCCACTCCAGAACGCGTCGCTCCCTTTTGCCATATCACATATCACACTTGACCAGGGTCACGACCAAGGGTCAATAAATCTCTTTATTCTGGCCATGGTGGCCACTACACACACTACGACTCCATTGTTCTCAATAGTATATATATTAGCTCTACTGTATTTAGAACCCTCAGTCAATTATATCGGACTGAGGGTGCGTCTTTCATACTTACATAGAAACACGGTTACTGACCATACCTTAAGGATTAAACACTTACTGTTGTCCATAGGTACAGAATATAGTCAATTATATCGGACTGAGGGATTAAACACTTACTGTTGTCCATAGGTCACACAATTACAGAAGTCCGGATTCTAACACTCCCTTCTCTGCCACACTCTGGGCTGGTACAGCTCTTTCTTGTTATCTTGAAATTTTACTATTTTCTCTCCATTGACAGCAGGTACCTGCTCAAAGGGCAGGTTCCCTTTGCCTACTTCTATAACTCCCCTTTGCCATTTAAGATCACTCTCAGGTGGTAGTGGAGTCCTCAATTCAGGCTAGACCCTTCCATCTGCCACCATCCTTGAGTTTTCTAAAAACCCTCCTGCTTCTGCTGCTGAGTCCCCTTCTCATAAGTCTGAGTCCTAGTAGTTATCAGACTTGACACCAAGTTTTGCAGCTTTCTATCTTTTTCTCCAAGTTCTCCCTCTCTTTGGGCACTGCTTGCACATAGGTAGCCACACTAGGCACAACTATTACTGGCTCCTCTATCCAGCCATAGAAGGCAGCAGCCTTAGCATTCATAATAGCATTGACCCTCTCCTTGGAAGACACATTAGGTGGACTCCTGGGAATAGGATCCCCAGAAGGTAGCCTAGGCCTGCCTTTAAAAAGAATAAGCTTGCCTTCTTGGACTTGAGTCTTGAGGTATTCACAGTCATTGGTCCTGTGGCCTAGCTTCCAACAATGGTAACAGTTTATTCCAGCAGCTGAATTGCTGCTTCCTTGGAACTGCACAGTCTGTAGAGCCTGGGTGGGCATTCCAATCCTATTCTGCAGACCTCCCTGCATGGGAACCTGACTCTTTGCCTTCCACTCATTGTTCATGGTCTGCATGAACCCTCTCAGACTGCTCATTTCCTCCCTAAGGCCATAACTCCATCCTGGAGGTTGGCCAACCTCCTGCTTAACTTTGATCATCCCCAGAGCTTTTTCTTTTGTTCCCTCATCATCTCGGAATGATGTTCTGGAGTTGACTAAAATAGCCACAATATTTATAACTTCTTTTAGATCATATTGATCATTTTTGTGTTGTCTTCTATTTATGTCACTATAATGAGCATATTTTTGCAATCTTGTGCTAAGATTAGCTCACAGAATGCTGGCATGAAACATTTGGTGAATTTGTCCACCAACGCTCCATTTCCCAGTATCCCTGTCAACTTCTTTGCTTTGGCTTGGAACTTCCTGGCTGAATCAGATGTGCTCTTAGCAGATCTTGTTAAGCACAGCCATGCTCCCTTCCATGGAAATGGCTTCCAGATATACTAAGTAGATTAGAAAATAGACATGCAATTATAGACAGAAGCTTGAGAAAGTGAATCACTTAGACTAGAATTCATGGAAAAACCTCTATATTTCAGAATAGCTATATTTTGAGAAGTAACACTACACTTCAACTTTACTATTATCACTAGTATCTCTCAGTCTCTAAGCTATCAATAACAGCCTCAGAACTATTAGGATTATTCTAACCAAATACTACAGTAAGCTTGGAACAAGTATCAGATCAAGAAGTTTAATCTTAATGACAATATCAACAACACAAATAAATCTCTTAGTCACATTGTCAAGGATGGATGCTTACATGCTGGTGCAGATGAAAAGAACATCTGGAAATACAAAGATGATGTGAAAATGTTGTGATGTATAAAAATACCTAGGACATAAAAAAGCAGCTTGAAAATAGGATCAAAAAAGCCTTGAAATTTTCATTCCTTTCATTAGAAACTTGCTGTATTATGAATTATGTTGCTCAGAGCAAGAAACTTTATTCATATCCAAACAAGGCCAAGCTGGAATATCTACTACTAGCACCCAATTCTAGTGATTAAACTATGGTTTTGACAAAAACATTCAAACAGAATTCAAATGCACATTGTTTCCTGCATGCAGTGGTTTAAATGCAGCTTATGAAGTCTGACAATCCCAATTTCTGAACCAGGGTCATTAGGTCATTAGATGAATAATTGAAACCTGTGGAAGTAAATACATGTAAATCAGTTTTATCTTTCTTTTTGTTATTCTAACTAAAGTTCAGAATGATAAGCAATAGAATCTTAAAAGAAAGGATATAAAGTATTTTCAACACAAGTACTAGGGCAGTTACACCTATGAATCCCAGCAAGGGCACAGTTCAGATTCCAACAAGAACTCACACTTTAAATTCCATAACACTTACTCAGTTCAGCCCGCTTTGAAAACCTAAACTTACACATATAAACACAAGTATATTGTCCTGTAGCTCTAATAGAATAGTTCACTGATATTGTTGAACTTGCTAAATCATGACAGATTCAATTAGGCGATTCTATCACCTCTGATGCCAGCAACAATAAATTCCATTAACTCTCGGGGTTGATCCCAGTGAACCTAGAATACAATCAGTTGTCACAGATCCATCATAAATTAAACAGTCTCACGAAGTGATTCCCTCCTTGAACTTGGAAGAAACGTGTCGGCCGAATCCTGACACCTTTGGCTAAGTATGCATTATACATTCTTTGGCATTCAATCCAAGACCAAACACAGTGCCAATTCGTGTGTGTTGCGCCAATGTACGTCACAGGTACTTTCGGGAAAAATGAATTGACGAGCTTCTCATCATAGAGTACACGGTGGGCGAGATCATTCAATGTAGGCTGCATTGGGGGAACATACCTATGAGTTTATTTAAAGAGGAGCGCAAGATGAAACAAGCTGTGGCACTTACATGCGCAACTCAGACCTCACAGCAGCCGGTTCATCATAGAACTTCTGAAATTGTTCCGGAGTCCAGGTTGTGACTGTGGGAGCATCACCGCGCCTCTGGTAATTTAACCCATGGATGGTACCAGAGACATCGGGATGTGTCCAGTATGAGCTGACCCAAAACCCAAAGTTTTGGTAGAGCTCTTCAGGTGTCTTGCATTCCTTGTCAGTCCAGGGGTTGTAGGTCTTCTCATCAGGAGGAAGTATGATGCCGAATGAGAGATAAGGAGGATCTTAGTAATTTATGAATATGTAATATTCTGTGGGTAAACCATTACGTACCATCAAGGACCAAGTCCTTAACGTATTGTTCCAAAAGGGCATACAACTCTGGGCTAATTAGGCTTGGATCGGAAAAAAGAGGCATCGCCGTCGCTGTACCCATAGACCAACCCATAATGGCGAAACCTCCGGTTCTGCGGTCAGCGCTGATTTTCGGAACAGATTCTTTCTCGATGTATTGCTTGAGGAAGTCGGCAACTTGAATCGCGAGGCGATCCAGGAAGACCTTCTTCCCATTGTTGAGGTCGTCTATCTCGGCGTCTGTGTACTTCGTAGAGCCAGGATAGTCTCTGCGGTTCCAAATGACGGTACGCAAGTTATATCGATGAGCATAGTCGTGCAGCCTCTCGAAACCATCTGTCCAGCTCGCTCAGTCAATTCTGTCTGATAAGTTCTGCAGAAACGAACGTACGACCTGTAAAGGCACTACCGTGAAGGATGAGCAAGGTCGTGTAATCAGCAGAGGACGGTGGTGGGCCACTGTCGGTGAAAAATATATCGATATCACCAACGAGTGTGTAGGTGTGAGTGGTCATCATCATGGTAAGTGAGTCTCTTCGATGGGGTTTTGACCAAATAAAAAGGAAATATCAGCCCATGTGGTTCAATCAGAATCGACGGAACAATTACGTTCGATCGGAAATCTGATTGAATCGCACGAACGTGAATGACCCATGGAGAAAATACTAGGTCTGGATTTCAAATGCAGGATTAACAAGGGTAAAGCAGAGCTTCATTCTCCTTAAACAGTATGTTTGTTGTCCATCAACACTTCCGTATGGAACGTGGGACGAATGCACATGGAGCAGTAAATAATACAACGTTTACAGCCGTTTTCATAACGATAGACCCCTTCGAATTTGGCTCCTTGTTTAGTTGTTTGGCTGATATTAGCTTCTGCCGGGCTTGCCTGGATACGACCATTCATGTATACCAATGGTCGTATCCCGGCAAGCCCGGCAGAAGGGAGTCTATCGTTATGAAAACGGCTGTAATCTGAAGTTTGAAGTTGAAAGACAGTCCTATTAATATTGTAAATAATACAAGTATCGTGTGTACGTACCTGAAGTTTGAAGTTGAAACTTCAGTATAAAGAGAAGCCTAGATATACTATTCCACCCCTTTAGCTCGGAGTCCCCTCTGAGTCGGACAAAATAATGTTTTGCCACAGCCAGCCATCCTAAGCACTTCAAACAAGACATACAACGTAATATAACATACCTAATGTGTTCCCGACTTAGTCCGGGGTGAGACAAGGTCTCGTTGCTGAGTCCCTTGGTGGCGAATGGTCAAGCCAGTTGTCACGCCTGCCGATTCAGCGGCAAGGCGGAGTCTAAAATTCTCTCGCGTCTCGGTCTTCTTTACAGTGCAGCGGAGTGTGAATCCAGCATCTTACTAAGGTGTGACGCCTTAGTGACATCCGACTCAGAGGGGACTCCGAGCTAAAGAGGTGGACTTTGTATAATAAGGGGACCTCCGCAGCTCTCCGCATGATTGAACTGGGGTTGGAGGGAGGATAAGAATACAAGTGAGAAGTGAACCCAGTTTTAGCGCTAATCGGCCACCGAAGCGACCCGTTTATTTTCTTGAGGTGCAACGTAGCTATGGCTATGTAGTATAAATAAAGAGATAAATGAAAGGGAGAGGTGGGAGGGTGCGCGAAGAAAGTAACGACTAAGACTAATAAGATTCTAATACCGGGAGAAAGAGTAATTAAGTTGAATAGTAGCTCGTCAGTACGTTAACTGACGCTTACTGAGAAAAACCCGACTCGCTAAAACGTAGTAAAAACTTTCGAGCAAGTAATACGTCTGACGCCTGTTATGAATGATGAGATGACAAGTCATCCGCTGACTGCTGGAAAATCGACCTTACTTCTTAGAGTAGTGATGCCTGAGAAGAAGAGTGAACAATCACAGTGAAGGCTCTCACTACTCTGCGAAGAGGGTCAGATTACTGATCTGCTGAAAGCGACTCTGCGCTGACCTGACAGTGAACTGTGATGGGTGAGTGCAAGACCGTTGCACGACTGAAAAATTTTATGCAAAACCGTTGCATGGATGACAATGCATGAAACATGCATGTAACGCGACTAATTGAGACTTCGACCCTACTGTCCCTGACCCGACCTCTGCCCACACCGTGGCATCGAGACGGAAACGGCCGCTGATGACTTGGAGATTAATGGTAATCCTGCTAGTCCGCGCAGAGGCCTCCGATAACGCTCCTTACCCTCGGAACCCGCGTTTTCGTCGACCTCCGCAGCTCTCTGCATGATTGAACTGGGGTTGGAGGGAGGATAAGAATACAAGTGAGAAGTGAACCCAGTTTTAGCGCTAATCGGCCACCGAAGCGACCCGTTTATTTTCTTGAGGTGCAACGTAGCTATGGCTAAAAGAGGCTGTTACAGAGAGTGGAGGGGATGGTGGTGGTGATAAAGATGCCGCGAGTAGCTGACTGAAAGAAATAAAATGATAAGCTTAACGTCGTTTTGTTAACGCTGCTAGTTGTAATGCCATCCTCACGCATGGATTCTCGCGTACGTAGATGGTCCAGGCTGAAGACGACCAACGTCCTAGAGCCTTTATAATATCTTCTGATATGCCTAACAACGCATAGAAAGTGGCGCCTCCTGCCCGTGCTGAATGACCTCCGAATGATCGATCCACAAACGCAAACAGTCTAGACTCGAGCCATGCCCTCGTCGGAATAGACCCGTCCTCTCGTAGGAATAACGCTCGACGAAAACCGTGGAGTCTGTCCCTGCTACTGACATATTCCTGTAGTAAAGCTACTGGATCGGCTGTCTCCTGATGCGTAAAAAGAATGTTGGTGCCACGGAAGAATGGATCGGTCTTATGATAGGGCAGATGGTACCCTGCGTACCCACACGTGAATTTTACTGAAGAACGTTTGATCACTTTTCGCCAATTGGTCGACTCCTTTGCCGTCTTTTTAACTAACTCTCCTGACCTGTGACAAGCGTAGAAACAGCAGGACATCATGGTAGCGAAAAGCAAATCATCATAGTTATTTGAACGACGTGATGCGTCCACAAATAAGGCGAGATGGTGAGGTCGCAGGGGGAGTTTCCTCCGAACTGGATCAGCGCGAACTTTCTTTGATCCTCTGATGGTAGCCTGAACGAGGGGATGCGATCTATTCATATCAAAATCTGGATAAAAGTCACGAATAAAGTGACGAAGTCCCGACAGATATTTCGGACCAGAAGCGATATATTTTGAAGTATATGCAATGTAACGAGATAATGTCTGTGGTGTAGGGTCAAGAGGAATGTTATGATTTATACAGAACTTAACGTAATCTCGGGCTCCTGTCACATAATTACTAGCCGTAGACTTCTCAATAGCCTGAACCTGAAGATGCGATGTGAGCGCGTCAAGGTCTGCTAACGCCATCGGTGGACGGGCTGCCTGTTTCCCACGTGACGAACTGCCTAACGTGCTCAAAAGCAGGCCCTCCATTGCGTTGGTAATAAATCTCGAGGAGGCTCGAAACAATGAATGCGATCTGCGGAGAACTTTCTTCTGTATTCGTCGAAGAGCAAACGGGATAACAAATTGGCCCTGATATTGTCTTTACCAGCGATGTGACAGACTCGTAAATCGATTCCCGTTTGAAGGACTATTCCAGCGACGGCACAAACTACTGAATTGTGAAGAGATTCGGTAGCTCCCAGCGTGTTAAATACGGCCACCGAATCTAGACTGTCCGTAAAAACAAGAAGTCGACGTGGCAGATGCTCGAAGGCTGTGATGTGAGAAATTGCTGACAAGATGGCGATGAGTTCAAGAAAAAAGATATCGATCTTTATAGACGTATTGTTCGGCACCAATTGATACGCAAATCCATTTCCGGCATAAACAAATGCCATTCCCAATTTTAGACTTGCGTCAGTCCAGACCACCATATCCGCTGACTCATTTGCCCATTTCGTGGTTTCGAGAAATCTGACCCCCATAGATTTCGGAATGATCTCGATTAACCAATTCATGTCCGTTACTACTTCTTGATTCAAGTAGATGCCCGCGTGCGAAGTCTCTTTTCCTGCCATTTTTCGATACAATTCCATTAGAGCTGGCCTGCCCCAAGGTAAAACGTTCAGTAACCAATTTAAGTGGCCTCCCAATCGCTGCCAGTTACGTAATGGTGGACGACGAGAAGGGGTGTCGATGAAGAGCCGAATCTTTGACACTATATCTGCTGTCGATTCATCAGTGAGAGTAATGGTACCATGATTTATATCGACCCAAAATCCTATAATCTTCAACGACTCTCCGAACTCCTGTTTCTTATCTTCCCAGGGACATCCAATCGCGTCCCAAAAAATCAGTAACTGAGCTTGACCTTGTGGCCGTGAAATACCGCGATATTTGATTAATTTTTTCTTCAGTTCCCATGAGTAGAAATCGTCCATGAACACATGCAGATCCCTAATCTCCAGCTTCTTGATTCCCACCCAGCACATCAAGGACGATACCGCGCACCAACACCGTGGGGAAGCTCTATTTCCGAAGACTAGACGGTGCATGATAAACCACTTCCCGTCGACATTGACGACCTGCCGAATCTGCCATAACGGATGTGCCGGCAGGTTCAAGAAGGCACTCGCTACATCCGATTTCCAAGTGACCAACCTCTCATTCGGAAAATCACGTTTTGCGTTATACATCGCTTGACCAAAAGTCCTCATGTCATCGTATCGGACCTTCGCCTCTATTTTAGGTATGCCATTATTCAGACCTGATGCTGAGTGATCCGTCACCACCCTAGCTTTATTTTTCTGCCAAACGACGAACAATGGAGAAGTTTTCATGCCGGGGAGGAGGTCCTCCAAGACGTCGACTTTCGACCACCTGCCAAAGCGAACTTCTTTATCACGGAACGCCCTTATTGCTTCGAGGTCTTCGTCTTCTGATGAGTAATTCGAAATCGGATCATCGACCTCAGACAACCAATCTCCCTCATCGAATGGCCAAAATCCCTCGCGTAAGCTTCTCATAACTGACTTCACAAAAGGTTGATTAGGATGGTCCCATAGGATACGTTCGAACTTGTCTACATCAAATGGGGTCTCGACACGTATGTTGTCTCGTAATGCCTCCAGCGTCGCTTTATAACTTGGATTCTCTAACAGGTGCTGAGGAGGAGGCGGAAGAGGGGAAGCGGACTCAGTATTGAATGCTGATGGTGAGATTGTTGTCACGGATACATCGTCGTCCCAGACGAACCCTCTCCTGAATTTCTGAGCCTCTACCGCTGTCACTTCTAAAGGCCTTTTTGTCCCTAAACTCTTCAATGACTTAGGATACTGTGCTCTCGCCTTGCACGCTTTAATTACTTCCGCTGAGTGATGCTCGATATTGCTGTCGTCGCTGATTAAGCTTCTTGAAGCAGTCTTCGACGTCTCTAGCTTTGTGAGAGCCAAAGCATTTGCAGCATATATTGTGGCGACGACCTCCGGAGCATGGATCTGACGTACATAATCCCAGATTCCAATTCTGGCATATAGCCCCTGATTTCTTTCTCGAGCCCGGCGGCGGCGATCCCTTGCGCTTGGTGCCAGACGTAGATGATGACGCACTGAGCATTTGGGCCAAGAACGGCACGTGAAGCTCCTCATTGTTATCCATACGGAATGGATTACGTGTGTAACGATCCCGAGTGTCAGCATCAAACTGAATCGCGATAGGCGCTCCATTAGGAATAGAACGACAGAAGTCAAGAATACGAGTCCTGTATTTCGCGAGTTCACCTTTCCGATGCGGATAGAACATGAGGACCGCCTCCATCCAAGCATCAAAAGTTCTGATCCAATCCCCTTCAGTACGCACAGGCCGCTTAGCCGACGCATGGTCTTTCTTAATGAGAAAGAAGCCACCCATAAAGTCTTTCGGCTCGTCATCGTGATTATATCTCTTGTTGAAAGTGGCGTATAGTTTCTCGAAATCAACATACTGATCCAAGATAACCAACTTCCACATGGCTCGGGAGATCGGATCCTTGAGAGGTCGTGTCTGACCAAGACTAATGAGCGTGTCGACCACTTTCTCCTTAGCGTATTCGTGACGAAAACCCCACGTTTTCGCAAGGTAAGGATCCTCTGAAGCGTCTTTCTGGAATTCGGTGAGATGGGGTGCCATATCCAAAACGGACTGAGGAATCGACGTATATAAGGAGGACGACTTCTTATCTCCCAACAGATTGGCCAGTTGCTCAATAGTAATTGTCGCCGGCTGAGTCGGAGGGGCAAGAGCATGCTCGAGTTTGGCTTGTAGCGCTTCCCACGTGGCTGCCTCGACTGCCCGAGCTTGAGACTCTCTGGCACGCTCTCCTTCATCATCGATTCGCGGGGATACCTCATGAGAGATGGAAGGAGGCTGCCGCGCCTTCGCATTTCGCAGCTCGACTCTCTGTCTAACCTCGTCAACATAGTCCTGCGCCTCGACTGCAGTGAGTCCGAGATCCTTAAGCGACTGCATGAACTCTGTAATGGTGCGTTTCCCTTCGACTGTCTCATCAATGTATTTTTGACATTCGCCACGGATAAATTCAGCCCAATTAAAATCCTGATCGACAACCTCTGACCCCTCCCCAACTCGCGCGTCGTGCTCGGGCTGAGACTGGGAACCAACAGGTTGAGAACCTTCAGCATGCTGAGTCATGAAGTATAAGGTTCGATGACGAGGTATCGAGTATAGATGCGCGAAGAAAGTAATGACTAAGACTAATAAGATTCTAATACCGGGAGAAAGAGTAATTAAGTTGAATAGTAGCTCGTCAGTACGTTAACTGACGCTTACTGAGAAAAACCCGACTCGCTAAAACGTAGTAAAAACTTTCGAGCAAGTAATACGTCTGACGCCTGTTATGAATGATGAGATGACAAGTCATCCGCTGACTGCTGGAAAATCGACCTTACTTCTTAGAGTAGTGATGCCTGAGAAGAAGAGTGAACAATCACAGTGAAGGCTCTCACTACTCTGCGAAGAGGGTCAGATTACTGATCTGCTGAGAGCGACTCTGCGCTGACCTGACAGTGAACTGTGATGGGTGAGTGCAAGACCGTTGCACGACTGAAAAATTTTATGCAAAACCGTTGCATGGATGACAATGCATGAAACATGCATGTAACGCGACTAATTGAGACTTCGACCCTACTGTCCCCGACCCGACCTCTGCCCACACCGTGGCATCGAGACGGAAACGGCCGCTGATGACTTGGAGATTAACGGTAATCCTGCTAGTCCGCGCAGAGGCCTCCGATAACGCTCCTTACCCTCGGAACCCGCGTTTTCGTCGACCAATTCTAAAAATATTGGAGATCAAGAAATAATGTATGTAACAGATAACAAAAACATGATATATTACATTACCCAGCATGCATGGGAGACCAACGGTCTGATTTCTGTGAAATTTTCATCACATCCAGTCATATTTGCAGATCATCATGTTGAATGATCCGTGGAGGAACTTCTCTTCACAAGATTTCAACGAGCGGTATGGAAACGTTGCTGGCGGCCGAATAGCCTCAAACCGCCCATCATTTATGCCTAGTTCCAGACTCATACTGCCACGGTGATGTTGTCACTTTCCGACAATTGATTTGTCAGGCACTCGGTGCCGGGGACGATGTTCTTTTGCAAAACAATTGTAAAAGCACAGTAAATATAATCCAATTGATTTCGAGAATTTATTTGTGTCAAAACCCGTAGTAGAAAGATTGTAAACAAAATTTGAAATGGTATTTCAATGGCGCTTGCTTGAGTCTATAAGGAGAAATCAATGTCAGCTACTTCTGATATAGAACACGCGGAAGTACTTCGCTTAAGCGTGATTTGGCATTTTGTTTACCAAAACATCATCCCTCATATAAGTCTTGCTTTTCAAGATCAAAAGTCATGTCCAACGCCGTACTCTCTGCAGAATCGCAGTCCGGGGATACTGAAACCAAGGGCTCAATTGAAAACCAAGAGTTGGATGCATTGCCAAGCGCCAGAAAAAATATCCTTCTCATGTTCTTATGTTTGGCACAATTCCTCGACACATTCGCGAACTCTTCTCTCTTTGCCGCAATTCCCCCGATATCCGTGCAACTTGGCATTTCAAACAGCGATTCCGTCTGGCTCATTAGCGGCTACCAACTCACTTTCGCTTCACTTCTGCTCAGTGTGAGGTTAAGGTTCTTTACCGCATCCATTTTTTCGACTTAATAAATCATATAGAGCGGGCGGTTGAGCGATTTGTACAACCCCAGTAAATATCCATTTTCATGGCCGATTGAGGAGCCTTAATGTCTCCCACAGAGTATGTCTTTTTAGCGGGAGCTGCAGCGATCGCAGTATTTTCCTTGGCCGCAGGATTCATGCGAACACAGGTCCCCCTAATCATCCTGCGAGCTTTGATGGGTGTTGGTAAGTGTCCCTCGCGACAAATAGCCTTTGGAATTAAGTCTTCAAAGGCGCTGCTTTGACTGTACCCTCCGCCCTCTACCTCATCATTCATCTATTCCCGATTCCAGCCCAGCAATCTAAAGCTGTTGCTCTGTTCGCAGCTAGCGCAGCTCTTGGTAACGGTATGTAAATTGTGATCGTATAAATAGACAAACGTGAGGTAACTAACCATGTCGCCGAAGTCATCGGACTTATCATCGGTGCTTTGATCGTGAGCTTCGCGTCATGGCCATGGGTTTTCTATACTTTTGCCATCATTGGGGCGGTTCTGTTCATTGTTGTGGCTATCCTGTCACCTTCTCCCCGGCGCGCCTCGGTCCCTGGCAAGGAGCGGCGTTTCAGACGTCTTGATCTCTTCGGTGTCTTTTTAATGACATGTGAGGTTCTTTTTCCAAAGTTTTCTGATGCCAATGAATGACCACGCATTCTTCTCAAGCTGGCCTCGTTCTTTTCATATTTGGTGTGACAACTGGATCGGCAACTGGCTGGAACTCCGCGCGATGCCTGGTTCCACTCATCATCTCAGTATTCCTCATTTCCGGGTTCTTTGTCTGGGAGGCACGACTTCCTGAAGACATGGCTGCGATGTGCGTATCTTTTGCTGCGGAATACATCCATGGTGCTCATGTGCTAGTGTAGTCCTCCAAGCTTGTGGCGAGTGAGGAACTTTGCAGTCCTTGCTGCATCTGCGACTTTACCTTTCATGTGGTGGGGTGCCGTCCAGCTTTTGTTTTCGTGGATTTGGCAAAACGTTTA
This sequence comes from Macrolepiota albuminosa, assembly GCA_027475525.1. Lineage (NCBI taxonomy): Eukaryota > Fungi > Basidiomycota > Agaricomycetes > Agaricales > Agaricaceae > Macrolepiota > Macrolepiota albuminosa. Next base: position 597,876 of record JAMWFC010000073.1, read on the forward strand.
CGGGTGGACACCAATCATTGCTGCGCTCCACTTGTGAGTCATTTGCTACATCCTGGACATTCTTTTGCCTTATTTATATTCAGCCTTCCCCTAGGGCTGCTAGGTTTTCCGATGAACCTTTTGTCCAGCCTCCTCCAACAGAAATTTCCGCTTAAATGGGTAATCTTCTTCGGACAATTTGTTGCTATAGCCGGAACACTACTTCTGCCTTTCGGAGATTCACCTCAGCACTATTGGCGTTTCGTCTTTCCTGGGTTCTGCCTCGGTACTTCTGGTATTACAATCGCTTTTACCACAGTCAAGTACGGTTTCCATTTTTCATTCTGTCCTTGACCAAATATTTATACTCCCTTAGCATTGCTATCTTTGCTGCTACTCCACCTGAGAAAGCAGGCGTTGTAGGTTCTATATTTAACTGTTTTCTGCAGCTGGGATGTGCGGCTGGAACCGCTATCATTACTTCCATCCAGACAAGTGTTGATGCAAGTCACGGTGGGCCTACAGTTTGGGCTGGGCGTGCAGCCGGTCTGTGGTTCCTCTTCGGATTACTTGCCATTGAGACCTTGTGTATCATGGTATTTATGCATAATACGATGTCCCCAACAAGCCACGAGATACAGGAGAAGGATAAAGCAAAGGACACACCTAACGTAGAATATTAGTTCTCATGCTGTTACCACTCTGTTTACTTTGACATTGATTTTAATTAAATTTTGATTTTGATGTCGTCAGTATTCCAACATATTCCAATTGCTGCATATCAGCAAACAATGTCTTTCTCAATTTTGAAGATATGATGACCCTGGAAAAACTGGTAATTATCATTTTTATGCCTGTTGTTTACTGTTCCTTGTTGACAAGCTTACAATATAGCCCTTAAGGCTTAGCTATGGTGTATGTTAGAGGAGTTATCACCCTACTCCTGCCCAATGTCTACATTGATTTAAACACAGAGAGAAATAAATTACAAAGATAGTGAGGCCCAGGGTCTTGTTATGTAACCAGAGTTAGTCAGAAGATTCAAGGAAATTAATCAAGATGGATTTTTTTGCCCGATGTTCTTGTAATCATTGGTCACAGCCAGAACAATCTTGCATGCATCATGCAGTAGCTAAATCAGACCAAATTATCAGATTAGACTAGTTATTTAGTGAAATACAAGATGTTGTCATTATACAACTGAGTACTCTTGATATAGCATGTCACAGACAAATTGATCCAAGCTCTAGATAGATATTGGAGTAGAATACCTGTTACAGTTCTGCAAGATCAAATTTGATTAATGCTCATGAACCTGCCTTTTCTTGGAGTTAGACTAGTGTCAGAAGCCACAATGTTGGACACCAACAAACACTATAAGCATCTGAAGCTTTAATCACAGGCATAAGGCCAATATATAAATTCATTTATACTTGATATTATCCTTGATATCAGTATTTACATATATATACTTACAGTTGACATAAACTACCTTCAGTCAAGGACACAGCAACTGAGGGCAAGGAAATATATATACAAACACTATACTTACCATGAACACTATCTAGATCAATGTAATTGCTCATGTTCTAGATAGATTCAATGCTATTCTATGTATCAACCTCTAACAGGTTATGGGATGGTGCTGCTTTGCATTGATACAATGTTGCCACAGAACTCAGAAATGTAATAACACCAGGAGTTATAAACATTTGTTAAAAGCTGAAAACTGTAAGCCTTCTAGTAAAACAAGTTCCAGCAACAACATTTTCTAGTACACCAAAAGAAATACAGAATAGATTATAACAAGGACCAACACATGGTAAAAACTCAACAATAGTCCAACTACTGCTATGAGGAGGGAGACATAGACTGAGAAATACAAAGGGGGAGGATTAGACTGACATCAAAAAATAAGATCTAATTTAATAATAATCAGATTAGAATGCTAGAAGGAAAAAAGAAAAACATGAATTTAAGAAATATAAAGGGAGGATGAATAGAAGCATATAAAAAGAGGAATGAATAGAAGAATATAACAAAATAGATGAATAGAAGAGTGTAAAGGAAGAGAAAGATAAATAGAAAAAAAAAGATGAATGAAAAAGTATAAATAAGGGATAGAAATAAATGAAAAAAGCCAAACTAAGAATAGAAAAGATAAATGACAGCATAAGAGACTGAATAGTGGCACTGAGACAGGTATTCAAAAATGGAAAGTAAAATAACAATTATGTTAGATATGCTAGAAGATCTGAAACAATCTACATTGATACAACAGGCAAGTCATCATCATTGTCAGACAATTCAACAAGTTTTTTTAGAGCAAAATTGTCATTCAAAGTTAGACTGGCAGCCTTCACCACAGTTCTGACACATAGTTGTTTAGAGCTTGACTGGCTTGCAAATAAAGCCTTCTTCATCATGGTACAAGAGTGTCTTGAGAGTGCAAAACATATGAGAAATTGCACACAAATGTGAATAAATTGTAAATCATATACACAATATGACTGCTTGATGACAAGGTTGCATCTTCAGCAGTTAATGCAGCCATAGCCTGGCTATATAACAGCAGTCAAGCAAAGAAACAAGGAGAATGGAGATACAAATATGATGGGAGTATCAATAGACAGAATAAACACAGTCCTCTTTTCCTTGGACAATAACATGGTAGAAACACTAATGGAACTAACACCAAGGCATCAAGTGAAAGGATAGTCACAAACACAAACACAACAATTAATACACAACCCAACATGCAAGGCAGAAACCTTTTGTTTAGACAGTGACTCTCCATCAATAGACCTAGAGAACATTAGCAGTACAGATTACAACACAAAACAAGTGCTCATCAAGCAGATGAATTGGCCATTTCAGATCCAGAAGCTGTTGCCACAGAAACACCACTGAATATGCTATGACAAGCAAATAAGCAAGACAAGCCACAACTGAAAGAGTTATACATATGCTTGCAACTTATTCATACTCCTGCACCAAGGGTAACAAGTTAAAAAAAGTCAAAGACCACAACATGGAACACACATGGTTTTGAGTTGGTCAACAACTGTCTGAACCTTAGTCTCTTCAGATTTTGACTTGCAAGGTGGCTGTAAGGGTGACCTTTGGAGGCTGTGGCTCAGTCACACAGCTGGCAAAAGGGGATCCAAAGAGAACAAGTCTAAGATTCTCCAGAGCCAGGAGTCCAAAAATTGAGCTGACAAAGACAATGCCTCATGACCTGTCATGAGCATGTGACCTGGGACATATCAGCTTTGCAGAAAGTAATGAGAAATAAGAAAATGAGAAGCAAAGAAGAGAAAGAAGAGTTCTCTGATAGCGGCATGAGTTTGTATGTGACACAGAATACAGAAAAAAAAAGAGAAAGGAGAGGAAGGGAGGGGAGATTATCAAAGAACAGAAAGAGAGCAAATTTTGAGGACATGGTGATAATAGCTGATATAAATAGCCAGTAAAGGTAGCTGAAAGGGAGCAAATTTTGAGGATATATCCAGTAGAAATAGCTAGATGGGAAAGGCATGGCAATGGCTGAAGTCACTTGAAAGGCATAAATTTTGAGGACAAAATATGTGCCAAAGCAGATAGTAAAACCTTGGTCTACTAGAGTAGACCTTGAAATCAATAGAGATGGGCTGCTGCAGTGCATGGCAATATCAAGGTCTATAGTAGAGTTTTGTCAATAATTGTCCATAAGATTAAATAGTCAAAAAGAGACCAATAGTACAATTACTGAAGCAGAGAGAGAAATTCTGGCTACTGTTTACATGAAGCTTGAGATCAAATTTAAATGAGTTGAGCTTTTGAGTGAGTTTGAAGGGAGGGGTTTCTCAATGATTGAGGAAGTTGATTATATATATTAGTGTCTATAAACATAAATCCAAGAATTGGATGACATGATATGTACTGATAAGTAGACAAATAAAATATAGAGACTTAACTTCAAAGCCTTCAATTTTCATTGTTGTCTCTGTAGGCATAAAAGATATTAACATTAATACAACTTCTATACAAAAACAGATATACTGGCTCAAAAAACTGCCCCATGTTTGGCCTTTTTGAAAAGATTCATATGGTGTGCAACAATTACTTAAGCAAAAAATCATAGAAAGTCACATGACATACAACTGCATTTGGGCTTTATAATGATATATGGACCATGTGATTTGAACAAGAACTTGCTAATTAATAAATCAAACAAAATATTCAATTGACTACTTTAATTTTCATATTTTCTCAATACCTTTCAGCAGTAGAAGATGGAAACACCTTGTGGGAAGTATAAACAATGTCATGTGACCTTGTTTGTACTAATTTGACATGTTGAACTTCAGTCAATCATCTTTTTGACACTCTACTACTATTATACAACTTGTTTTTGCTGCCAAATCACTCTTCTATTGCTTCTATCCTCAATGAGAGGTATTTCCAGCATCAAATCCAAGCAAAAACTGGCCTGGGATAGGGCACTGTAGGGAGGATCATTAAAAAACTGGAGAGCAACAAACAGAATCATCCTGGAGGTTGTCCTTCCAAGCTTACAACTCATGACAATCAGTCTATCATTCATCAAATTACTACTGGGAAGCTGGATAATGCTGTTCAATTCTCAGACAATTAGAAATGCATTGAAGGAGACAGGTTTTTGCTTAGCAACAAAGAAGAAAGTTCTCATGCTCAAGTTTGCTCAAGATTATGAAAACTGGATATTGAAGAATGAAAAAGGATTTTGTGAAGTGATAAGACAAAGATTAATTGAATTGAATCAGATGGGAAGGTATATGTGTGGAAAATCCCAGGAGAACCATTATCTGACCACACCACTATATCAACTGTTAAGCATGGAGGAGGAAACAATTTAATGGTATGAGGCTGCATGAGTTGAAATAGAGTAGGAAAGCTTATAGAAGTTGAGGGAAAGATGGATGCTGCACAGTATTGTGAGATTTTGGATGGAGGAGTGGTGGAAAGCTTTGAGAAGTTGGAAATGGAAGAGAAAGGACAATATTTTCAGCAGGACAACAACTTAAAACACACCTCCAAACTAGAGTAGAGCATCACAACAGTACGTGTCATACATTGTATGGGAGCTTGCTTTGTGCCATACCATACAGGTCCAGCAGAGTCTGCTACACTGTAGCAGAGCAGTTTCCACAATGCCATAGAATACAGAGCTACAAACATGTCATAATGTGCTGTATGACATGATCTAGTGGATTAATAAAAGGTGGGCATACATATATGCATGCAGGCCTGGCAGATGCCAGCAGATACTAGCAGATGTCAACATGTGTCAGTGGCTGCCAGCAGATATTAGCCCATGAGTGAAAATCTCCTTGATTAGCAGATGTTATGGTATGAATAAACTCTCCTTAAAGTTTTCTACTTCTTTTCCCTCTCCTTTCCTTCCTACATCAACTCAAGGCTGCATATCTCTTCTTTTCTTCTTTTCCCATCTCCAACACCAGCATATATCCACAAAAGGGCTCTGCAAACCTATGCAAGCCTATGCATACCACTAGCAGACATCTGTACAGGCCTATTCAGGCCTACAGGAGCTGGTTGGACCAAAAAAAAGTAACTTTTCATCTAGTTCTTTATGCTTATAGAGGAATTAAATCTCCAGCCTTGGAGAAGCCTCCAGCAATGGAACATACTGACAATTTAACTGTTGCACCACAGGTTTGTTACTAATAGATAGAATTGAAGGTCAGATAACACAATAAACAGCTGCTCCTCTATGTCTCTGCAGGTTTCTGCATAGATATTTAAAGATAGAAGGCAGGTGGACGGCATACCCCTCAAAAGAGTTTTTGTAGCTTGAAAGAGGTGTTGGCATTAGCTGGCCATTAGCTGGCATCTGTCAAAATCTGTCAGCAGCTATTAGGACCTGCTAACATCTATCAGCATCTATCAGTATTCATCATACATCCATCAGCATGCATGGGCATCTGTTAGCAACCTCTGGCAATCCTCAGAAACCTCCAGCATTGCCCAGCATCTGCTGACATCAGGGTGGGAGAGGAGGAAAGGAGGTGTGTGAGCATCTACTGCATGGGATAGCATCTGGAGGAGTGTGGGGGGTGGCAGAAGAGTGATGGAGGTGAAAAGAAAGAGGAGAAGGGAAAAGGAGAGAAGTGTGGATGTCTTCTGGCATGCCAGCAGATATAGCAGACGTCAGACATGTCTGCCACATGGAGTGGCAAAAGAGAGATAGGAATGGAGAAAAAGAAGAGGAGTGTGGGTGTCTGCTGGCATGCCAGCAGACAAAGCAGACGTTAGAACAAGGAGAAGGAGGGAAGCAGAATACATATGGTAGATGGGGGTAGTGTATGAGATAGTGTGAGGAGTGGAAAGAATGACACTGAAAAAAAAAAGAGAAAAGAGCAGAAGGGGGTGCATGAGTGTCCACTGTCTGCTGGCATGCCAGCAGACAGTAGTGGACATCAGTATATGAGTCAGCTAACATCAGCAGATAGTAGCGGACTTCTAAAGAAATTTTTCTGTGTAAAAATGACAAATAATTTAGTAGAGATGGTGCTGAATTAAAAGAGGAGAAACAAGTCTGATGGACCTGTGTCCCATCTCTGAGCATATAAATAGATCAAATAAATTTACTAAAATGGTGTCTTTTGACCAATCTATGTGTATATCATAAGGTTGCAACTAGTCCTAGTGATTCAGTGGAATATTTGTCAATTGATATTCAATATTGTGTACAGTGGTAGGTTCAACTCCCCCTAGTCCACTTTAATGACGTCTAATGGTATCTTTTTATACAAATGCATTTTTGCACTATATATACATTATACTGACTTGTGGTAAGCACCTGTGATACAATAGAATATTGATAAATTAATATTTCATATCATGCACAAGAGGTGGGTTTGACTTCCTCTAGTGCACATTATAGCAGCAGGCCACTGATGTCCACTAGCATCATTAATTTGATCCATTCAAAACTTCAGAGATTTTTGCATAGAGATAGGATAAACATATTTGTGCATGTATTTTTTCCAGCACATGTGACAAGTTGATGATATACTGTGGCTGGCTACTTTTGTGCTGGTCTTTGTGAAAAAGATAGCCAGCTAGAGTGTATCATCACTCGTCATGTGCACTGCAATAAATACATGTACAAGCCTCTTCATCCTATCCTTCTTCAATAATTTTTAAAGTTTTGAACAGATCATATTAATGATATTAGCAGACATTAGTAAATAGCAGTAGATGTTAAGTCTTCTGTAAAAATAACAAATATTTTAATAGGGCCAGTACTTGCATCTGTGTTTAGTACAGCATATGTGGCAAGCTCTTCTATTCCAAACTTCTTCAGTAATCTCTGGAGTTTTGAATAGATAGTGTTATCATTTTTTACCTGTAGTAAATTAACAGAAAGTGAATGATGATGATGAACCCTTTTATTTTTTGAGACTTATTTTTTATATGCATATTGCTTGGGTATTGTGTCTTAGGTCACGTGGTATAGTAAGATATAGTATTTCTCCATATTAAGACTCTGACTTATCCGCTGTTATCGTGCCATCTCTATTTACTCCTGACCCTTCTACTCTCAGCAATGCTTGCTGGTATTTGGTTGGTGTAGGTTTTAAAAGACCGATCGTCTATTGGCTTCCTTTAAGCTGTAACTCCCAGTAAGGTTTTAAAAGACCAATTATCTATTGGCTCCCTTTAAGCCGTAACTCCCAACAAGGCCTTACAATACTATAACCTCCCCTGTACCTGGATGGTATCTTTCAGAGATTGATTCCAAAATTTGGAACCTGTGACGGTATGAGCCAGCTGAGTAGGCCAATGACAGTTCTGCTACCTGCCGGTTTAAGCTGACGATAAGCAGCTGATCAAATTAACTTTAACTCTGACCTCAACAGCCATGCTGACCTATCTGATGGACCACACATTATGTTGGTAGCCTGATAAAACTATTGACACCTTCTTTTCCTACCTACCCATGCTAGGACATGCTTGGTCAGTGAGTTTAACCTCTCCTAATTCTGTCCCACTAGGCAACTCTAACTATTTTTTCTGTTTCGAACAGGAGTGCAGTGGTCACATTGCTTCATCAAGTCACATGTTGATTGGTTCACCTGACTATGGCCTGCACAACAAAGCCTCCCTAGTCAACACGTGCAGGCGGTGGCTTCCCAGTGGCGTTAAAATAACTTACGTAGTGTCTAAGATGTTTTCCACATAAGCACAGTTTGAACTTATATCCTCCCCACTTGCAAAAGCATGTGACCCCTACTTCAGACCATGGTGGTGCCAGCTGAGCTACCGTGACTCTTAACAGAGAGTGGAAGAGGTCTGCTGGAGTCATATCCTGTATATGGATAGATCAAAAAATTTATTGCAACTGGTTGATCTGTATTGAATTAATCATATTAGACTGATATTTATTCACATTATAGAAGTATACAGGAAAATCATGTGGTTTGACAAAAAGCAGAAGGAGTCTGCTAGAGTTATATCCTATACATGAACAAATTAAAAAATTTACTGCAACTGATTAATCTATATTGAATTAACAATATTAGACTGATATTTATTTACATTATAGCAATATAAAATAAGACTTTGTGGTGTAGTGGAATATCTCAATTGGTATTTCTTGTATCTTGCAGTAGTTGGGTTTGACTCCTACTAGTGCATTGACATCAAACTGTTATGATTTTTTGACTTGCTTAGCTTATTGTTATTTACTATGCAGTAAAATAAACAAAGTAAGGTTTGTCAAGCAATAAATTAAACTTCTTTTGTAATTTGAACAAAGTCACATAATATCTATTTTTAGAACTTGCTTTATATAAAGTTCTCATCCGTTTCTTTAATCCTTCATCTGTTATGTCTAATAATGAACTCCACTGATGGGTTATTGACACCAATGTTCTAGTATTATATCTTGCTCACAGAGGAGACCTTAATAAATTCAAAAGATAGCTGAAGGACCTGGTAAGATGCAAGCACTCCTTTCAAATAGACATGCACTAATAGTTGTCCTATAAACTGACATGTGGCTGATAGTTAGCCAAGTCAAGAATGACAAGGAACTCCTCCTTGATGTCAGAAGAAGTTTCATTAACAAAGTCATCCCAATACTCAAAAGCAAGCTTTCTGATGAGGATATGACCAGGCAATTGAAGGACAGTGCAAATAAATAGGCTCAGAGAAGTGGAAGGGGGAAAGAACAAATTGAGGACAAAGGGCAGCACCACATGCAATCTCTGCTGGCTCATTCACAAACAAATATGTAGCCTGACAATTATCAAAAAAACCACCAAGCCTGGCAACAAGAGAAAGGGAAAAAAATCACTGACAAAGAAGTCAGTGTTGATTATTGAGAGTGATGACAGTATGAAAGTCTTTTCCTGCTCAAATAGCTAATCAATAGTTAGCAGATGAATCAGCCAGTCCAATCGCAGGACCATCAAAACTGTTGACCTCCAACTGTCCAACAGATTCTCTCCTAGTCAAAGAAAAGGGCAAGGAGCAGGCAATGGAGTTTAGTCACAGTGAAAACATTGTGGCTGGTATGATAGCAGGAGTGGAGAGCCATTTAGACAGGATAGAGAATGGATTTCAGAAAGCATTGCAAAATGTTGGAGCGCAGGTGTAGGATGAGTTTGTCATGGCTGAGGAGAGCTAGTTACCACATATTGAGGACTCCTTCCATTACTATCAGACTCAAGTTGACACACTTGATGGCTGCATAGATAATCTGCAAAACAATGTTTCTTTTATAGGTGAAACACTTGCAGACCATGACAGACAGATCTGTCAAATAGCAGAGAAAATCTGCAATATTTGGGGTGTGGTTGACACTTTGCAGAGTCGACTTCACATCTCTACCTGTCTCTTCAGTCTATCAGCTCAGAATGATGTGGCAGTGCATTCAACAGAGCACAGTGGACTTGGACCCATTGCTAAAGAGGAAGAACTCACTGCTGACCAATTATCTGCTACTGCTGATGTATCCATTTCTACTAGTGATATCTCTGCTCTTGCTACTAACCAATCTCATCCCACTGCTAACTTATTTGCTCTTATCATTGCTCTGTCCTCACTTCAACAAACATCCACACAAATGTCTTCTGCATGAACATCTCTGTTACCCATCAACTATCTTCTGTCTCTCTGCTAGTCCCTGCTAAGGACCCTCTCCCTGGCTTAAAGAGATGGGCTCACAGCAACTTCCAAAGTATTTGGCCACTAATGCAACAGACCCAATTATCTAGTCAGCTTACTGAGAGACGCAAGGCAACAGAAGACAAGTGAAGATAAATTATTGCCCAATATTTTTTTTGTTATGATAGACATTGCTATATTTTTGTAATACTATAGGTTATAAAAATGTAATGTAACTTTCCTCTCTTCCTCACATTAATGATGGCGGACTAGTTAAATGACCTTAGTGCAGCTGCTACTCCTTTTTGCTGGTATAGACATATCAATATATTGAGCTGCATCCTCTTGTAACATTTGTGCTTGAGACTTGTGGAGTTGCTTGGAATTTGGTTAGGCAATGCCTTGCACTTCTTTTGATTTTATAATGTCAGCCTTCCTTCACCTTCAAATTAGTCATTGCTATCATAAGTGTCCTCATCTTGAAGAATGTTGAGCATCCTTTTTTGCATTCTATATCTAAAAGAACTATTACTAGGGCTATTAATTGGAGGGTCTGAATGGCTCCATCTTCTTTGTTGTAAGAGGTGAATAGTAGTGGCACCTACTACTGCATCATCACCACATTCACCATAAGCAGAATTGTTGTGAGCAAAAGCTGATATATTTGATCAGGATTTGTTATGAACCATAGATCTGTTGTGGTGCTGAGGCTGTAGAGTGCACAAGACAGAGGGTTCCTCTTGTAATTCAGGCAATAATGTGTGTGGTATGCTAGATAACAGAGGAAGTGTAGGCTTCAGTTGCCCCTTCAAGTTGGCTGCACATCTGATGACTAAAGCTGATCTGCCATCTGCAGCTCCATTATTAGCAATGTTCCTATTGTTGCCATTGACTATTGCTGATAGTGTTGGCCTCTGTTTCCAATTTTTTCCTTTATTTTTATGTGTAGCCTTATATGCTGCTGCATTTTTTTCACAATCAGCTTGGATACCATATTCAGCAGCTACTGGCTGCTTGTGATGGTTGAGATAAACTGTTCAACAAAAGGTGTCACCAGATTCATGCTGTCCTTAATGGTCTCTCCAGAAGTTCAGGCAGATGTGATAAGCTCTGATTGATCAAGATTATGAGGATATTGGAATATCAGATCCTTTGAAAGATACCTTGAATGTATAAATTGCTGATCATTGGTCCTTACTGCCTTGTAAGGAGCAGATTTATACTGGTAATCAAACACAATTTCTGATGGAGTAATCAAATAATAAGCAAAGGTAGAGAAAGCTAGGATTCACTGTAATTGTCAGGGGACTCCTCATTTCTTCCTTTTCTCACTCCTTATTCCTTCACTCTCTCTTCATTCATTCTCTTATTTCTTCTGACATTATTTCATTTTACTGTTTCTATTCTTTCAACACTATCTGTTAGTACTACTCTCAGTTCTTGAGGTGCTCTGGTTCTTTAGCTACCATTCAGACAAGTGTGGGCCCTTTAGCACCGCTTCCAGACTGCTTATATAAGCCAGAGTTTGCCTTTCTGATTTCTAAAGTCCGGAGTTTTCCTGCCTTGTTTGCACAGTTGTTTGGTTAGTCAATTTTTGAGTTTTTAAGGTTTTGTTATACTGTACAGTTGTTTCCCATGCTTCAGAAGCCCCAGAAGCATCCAACCTGGCATAGGGAATCCCTAGACTTGTTCTCTTTGGATCTCCCTCTGCCAAGTGAGTAGTTATTATGGTATTGTCAGTACATACTCTAATACACTTTGGATCTCTCTCTGCCAGCTGTGTGACTGAGCCACAGCCTCTAGAGGTTGCCCTTACAGTAATAAGTATTTAGATAGTCTCAGACAAGCATTTCCAGCTCTGCCCAAGTTTGAAATATATTTGGTTCTAGATATGCTGGTAATATTGGAAGTCTATCTCTATTCAGATTAAAGATGCAGTCATAATGTGTAAGAATAGGAGAAGTTAAATTATAGGATGATTGCATGTTGGACAGCATGTCTCTACCAAGAAGAGCAGACATGTAATCCATCATCTTCTTGTTGAGGTTACTAACAAGGTCAGGAAAGGAGTTTTGAAAGGTAGGGCAGTTAGCATGGGTCAAGTATGACATATTGTCATAACTATAATTAGTGTCAAAATTGTTTAAAAAATGATGGCACCACATACATTCTAACAGTCATGCCTTCATCTGCATATCAACCAACAACAGTCCAACTTAACATGCCCATCTCTCTAAATTGAAGCACATCTGCATTGTTCATGCACTTCAAACCATGCTTTTAGGCCTTCCTAGAGAACCAACCATTAGAAGGCAGAATCAGGCAGACAGATATACAATAAATAGAGAACAGATGAAGGACAGATAGAGGATGAATAAAGTACCAACTTATGCTGAATTTCTGGTAAATTTCCTTTTTTGCTCTATTCTGCTACCATCTTCCATAAATAACTTTCCTTCTGCAGTGTGAGTTAATGCATAACATTTTTGACAGCCACATTATATTGTGCAAATGCCTCCAATCCTAAAGCATTGTAATCCTTACTCCTCAACAAGTTCTGGATCTTCTTGTCTATCTCCTTTGCTATTATCTGCTGGACAATGTCTTACAGTGAAGTTTTCAGAAGCACCATTAGATCTTTATGCTAGTAATAAGGGTGCCAGCAATTCTTAATATACTGGACAACCTTCTATTCAAGCAAATGATGTCAAGTTCTTTGCTATGAGTTGCTATACTTACTTTGATTCTCTCTGCCTACTTTTCTCCTGTCTTTGGCTCTGTCCTCTTAGTGGCCCAATAGTTGAAGATATCTGTTAGGATTTTATCCTTCAAGATAGCAGTCTGAGCTTGAAGAGTAGTTGAGGAGCAGTAGAGTTCTTTGTATGATTCAAAGATAGATCTTTCTTTTGCTGTAAATATTGGTTTCATTTGTCTTTTCTTTGGTAAAAATATTAGTTCAGGTAGTTGCAGGAGAGCAGACATGTTTATAGACAATATAATTTTCTCCAACTATACAGTTCTCAAGCAAAGGATCACATAATAAGATATCTATTTTCATTCAGTGTCTATTGATGACAGACAGATTCTGTTTGTCATTAACAGATAAGGTTCATTGTCTGCTGGTATCTGGCCCATCCAAATTGAGGCATATTGCCAATATTGACAAGTGGTGATAGACTTCTACTTGGATTAAGTGCATCAAGGGACATTATAGATTGGCTGACACTTAACATATGGGAGACTCTAGCGACCAGATTGGATACAGAACAGCTCTGACTTGAGTGCTTTATTGCAGGTCTTACTCATTTACTTTAATCACTATTTATTAGCCTTTCAGTACCCTCTATTCACCAACTCTAAGAAATTGGGAGGGTTGGGATGTATAGCACTAACACAATGACAGAAGGTGAACTCTGACCAAACTCTGATCACTTCCAGAAGGGGTCAGCATTAGGCACTGCCATTTGATGAGGCACCTCAATCAGAAGTCTAAAAGAATCAATGATAGTGGCATAGAATATATTTAAACCCAACATCTGAACCTGTTAAGAATTGATCCAATGAGTAGTGCCAACATTAGTGCTCATAGCATCTGTTGAGAATTTTCTGACTATACCCCAGAGCAGTCTAGCCAATCGGAATTATATTAAGAGTGAGCAGATCTGTATAATTCTAAATCAATTTAAAGTCACCGTTGGTCACTGTCATCCATGTGCTGTGGGTTGCCATTGACAGGTCACCATTAGAGAGAACTACGAGGAGAGACACTAAGAGGTAGCGCCACAGATAGACTTATTTTGGAAAACACAGTAGCACATAGTATATAAGATAGCTACTTTACATATACATAACAATGAATCGTAACTCTTGAGCATCCAAGTTATACTTAGCATTCAAATTGTGCTAGCTCTGCCTAACTTTATCTCTAAGTTGGGTGCTAGCTTTGTCTATTTCATCTACATTGTTTATGGTGCCACCTATGGGCACATTTTGCTGTGCTATTCATCTTCTTCTCTATATCCTTGCTTAAACTACGACATTTACATTTTGTTAGGTAGCATCCAAGATGCTATTATTTAGTGCATCATTATATCACATCTGTTTAAGCACACCAGGATCCTGTCAGAACTCCTTACAACTATGCACTTCAGGCACTAGAGATGGTGTTGTATTGCATATATTTCCAGCATACCCAACCACAGTTGGCTTCATCAGCGGTCTCATAAAATCTCTGGTACAATAGCTAGATTCTGGCTATAGATATTTGATTATGAACCTGAACTCTTTAAAAAAATGCAAGCAACCAAAAACAACAGTCATCTGGCAAAGAGACCTTATCCTATTTGCTAAGAAAAGGACATGACTCACTCAGAATACATAAGGGTTGCCAGTCCTCTTAACAGAATGGCTACTACTAGGTCCCATTTCTATTGTAACTGATGCACCATCTGCAGCATTTTCAGATAATGATAACTTTGCATACTTGAATATTAATCCAATAGTAGATAATGTAGATGATACAATGCCCATATTTATAAGGCATAAAGGTGATTTGAATTTATGCTATTATTGAGAGCAAATTATTCAAGTTTATACATTGAACTCTCTAAGCAACTGTAGCAATCCAGTGATCTGGCAACCAAACTTGAAGATGATAGCAACTTCAAAGATTGGGTCAACTGTTTATATGGCTTTATGCACCTTATTCAGCAACTAGTCTCTCTACTGCATTAGCAACAACCCCACTACCATTTTTTACATTCCATTGTTTCTTACCAATCTGACACCTTTAGTGCACCACTTACATTCTACACAGCAAGCATCCTTAGCCAGGATTCTCTCCTAGTAAGGATTGTACAAGAACCTCAACTACTTATAAAAGACAGTTACTAACTCATTTATGATGCTATACTCTGATCTGCCAAAGCCCAAGCCAAGAATAAGTATCTGGTAGCTGTTGAACAACAGATACAAGACTTTAAGTGCTCAAACAACCTTAGCAACAATGAGTATGCCACCTTTATTTGCTATGCCACTCACCTTTTTTTTGCTGACAATTGTCTTTGGTGACGTCATTGCAATGGTGCTCACAAATTGGTTATCAAGCCAGACTATTGCTTATAAATTCTGCATGCTATGCACAACAAACTTAGTCACAAAGGTTTGTATGCTATCTAAGCCACTCTCATAGAATGCTTTTGGTAGCCTCATATTAGTGCCAATGTTGTCTGGTACATCTGGACTTGCCATCTCTGTCAGATTCAGCAGACTTGCCAAGTGCTCATCCTGCCTACCGTTGCCATGCCAGCATCTTTGTTCAGCAAGATCTATATTGACACCATGCACATGTCCAAGTCAGATTGCTATGCTTGCTAATTCATTGGCCTGAGTTCTGCATGCTACAGCACAAAATACTGATGCTGTCACCAAGTAGCTCTTTAAAGACATCATCTGCTGATGGGGAGCACTAAGGGAGATTGTTACAGATAATGGTGTGTCTATTATTAAAGCCTTGACTTACCTTGCCAAAAAGTACAACATCTACCACATCCACATTTCTGGCTACAATAAGTATGCCAACAGCCTGGTAAAAAGACCTCATTTTGAGGTATGGCAAGTACTCTTTAAGGCAGTTGATGGCAATGAGTTTCATTGGAGTGAAGCAATGTATTCAGTTTTTTTGGTTGGAAAGGGTCACTATTCATAAGTGCATGAGTTGCTCTCCTTATCATGCTGCTACTGGCACTCATCCCCTTCTCCCTGCTGACATCATTGAGGCAACTTATCTCTAGCCAGCACTCAACAGTATCTTAGCAACTACAGACCTCATTGCCAGATGCGCTATTGATCTCTAGCAATGGCAGCAGGAAACAAGACTTATATGTAGTGAGCAGCAAGTACAAAAATATATACATTAACAGATAATCTACTCTATAGTCCATTAATTACTGTCTTCCAGTAGCAGGGAATTATCCAATAGTGGCAAAGAGTCATTTTTGAGTGGCAACAGGTTACCAGGTTAAATGTTGCTGGCAACCTGCCAATCAAGCACATCTTAACAATTGGCCTGGTAGTCTTGCAGGATGGCAAGACTGCATGCCAGGTTTGAGTACTTTAGTCAGAGTGCTATGAGCTGCACTCAGACCTGCTTCTGTTCCTGACCAAACACTTCTTCCATCCTGATGGCCCAGTCAGCAAAGTACTCTAACATCTTCCAGAGAGAGAGCCACAACTGGATAGACCAAGTCTTGGCCCAGCCACTGGAAGGCATTGCTATTGACATCTGACATGGGCTGGGGATTTCAAGAAGGATTGACCCTTGTGATTACCTGTTGCTGGGGCACAAGCCTAGCAATGTCTTTTGCATCAGATACTTTCTGCTACAAAGTGGCAGGACCATAATGTGACAGCCACTGCCAATTGGGCTCTTCCTGTGCCAACTCCTTATTGTCCTTCTTGGCTGCTAGTGACCCTATTACCACTTCCTCTGCCTCCTTGTGAGTCTCTTGCTGTGCTTCTGAGTCCTCCTCTCCTATTGCATCCTTATTATTTCCTGCTACTGTCTCTACTGCTGCTGATATAGGGGCCTGTTTCTTTTCCTCTTTGCTTTCCTCCATGACTGGCAGTGCCATTACTGCATCTGTCTCATTGCCCCCAGTTGGTAAAGATGCTTTCTTCAAGTGGATGAGAGACAGTAGCTAATTGGGACCAGCTTTATGATTCTTTTAAGGCAGGTAACTGGCAGTAAGCACCTGCCTCAGCTCCTCCATTTTGACATCTTCAGGAGTAGAGAGAGGAGACTTCACTCAGGTATGCTTTGCTTTGCCCTTCTCCTTGGCTGGGAAAGGGGCTTTCTGTTTTGAAAGGATAGCTGAACTTTGGCAATCTCTAGTGCTATGCTTGCTAACAGATTCTGAATCATTTCCTTGGCACGTCAGCAGCACTAAGGAAAATTTGCTAATCTTAGCCACCTTACTAGCAGCAATGTCCCTCCTCTGCTCCTCAACAAACTTTCTTGCATGTCTGACCAGTACTGCCTGTAAAAAGGTCCTCTCAATAATAACATCTGGTGCCCTACTATGTTTGTGACTCTTGGCACTGTTAATAGTACATGTGCACCTAAGGGTGCTGCATCAGTAACATGGCTGCACTCTAGTTGGGAACTAGCAGCCTTCTGGGTCATTTTTAGCCCAGCATTTGTCACACTGTCACCAAGATTATTAAAGAAGCAGAAAAGTTAAGTCACTTACTGCCCTCCAGGAGTCTTTGAATGTTAGTCTTGTCACCAAGCTTGCCATTTTCTTATCCTTCATTTCTGGCAATATTACTCTGGCCTCCATTTCCTTATTTAAAACTGCCTTCTTATAGCACAGTACTGTCAGAGAACTCCTTATTTCTTTCTTCTTTCACTCTCTATTCCTTCACTCTCCTTTTATTCATTTCTTTATTTTTTCTATCATTTTCTCATTTTGCTGTTTCTATTTTCTCAACACCATCTGTCAGTACTATTCTCAGTCTTTGAGGTGCTCTAGCTCTTTAGCTATCATTCAAATAAGTGTGGGCCCTTCAGCACCACTTCCAGACTGCTTATATAAGCTGTAGCTTGCCTTTCTGACTTTCAAAGTCCAAAGTTGTCCTGCTTTATTTGTACAGTTGTTTATTTAGGCAATTTTCAAGTTTTTAAGGTTTTGTTGTACTTTACAGTTGTTTCCCATGCTTCAGAGGCCCCAAAAGCTTCCAACCTGACATAGAGAATCCCTAGACTTGTTTTTTTTAGATCTCTCTCTGCCAGGTGAGTAGTTATTATGATATTGTTAATATATACACTAATATACTTTGGATCTTCCTCTGCCAGCTGTGTGACTAAGCCACAGCCTCCAGAGGTTGCTCTTACAAGTATTAACAACTCTTTTAGCTCAGCGTCATTAAAGGTTGTTTGGGTTGGCATCTAAGACAAGGGTCAGTTATATAATCTAAGTCAGGACTGTAACCGAAGTTACGGGTTAGAACTATCTTGTGTGTATCACACAAGTGCTAAATCAGACCGCAGTATCGGATTGACTAGTACTTAGAGTGAAAACAAGATGTTGTCTTACGTAATACTCTACTAAATGATTATAGCGTCGTTGATGCTAAGAACACGGATGACTCTGTTACATACCCCCCAATGAGACCGAATACTCAGTCTTTAGGAAGGGAGGTGGAGCGAGATAAAGAATGCACGATAGTGCAGGAAACAGATGGATAACACGTGTATTGCGTGGCTGCCAGACGTTAGCAGTTGTTTGCAGTGTAGATGCGGCCTCCAGACACACTGGAAGTCAGTCCTTATCAGACAGGGCGCACGTTGCGCCAGCAGTAGATGCAAGATAAATATGTTTATACTAAAATAAGAAAAACAAAAATTAAGAGTGACCCCGCCTCTGGGTCGGCTGTATCTACACGCAACTACAACAAAATATTAACATGGGTCTAGGACCCGGATGACGATGCTCCTGCAACCGCGCCCGTCTCAGTCACCATTGACTCCTCCTCCAGTGCGACGTTAATTGTGGGAGGGGGAGGCGCCAATTCCATCCTTGGTGGGGTTATAGGCCCCTCGACTGCAGGCATGTCTACCACCATAGGCTCTGTTAGTGCGACGTTAATCGCTAAAGCTGTGGTGGAGAGCGTACCCTGCTCTGCCGTGCATGACAGGAGATTGACCCGGCCTGGGTCCATGTCAGAGGTGGGCAGGTCATGCGCTGCCGTGCATTTTAGGAGGCGGACCTGGTTCGGGTCCATGCCAATGAGATAGTAGAGGCCATTGGCCTCGGGGTTTTCAGGGAGACGACTTTCCTTGTCGTGCTTGAACATAAGACGATAATGATCGTCTTCGGTCATCTCCCGCCATCCATCCCATTGTGGGATTGTGGAAGGGGTGCCGTATCTATTCAAGCGCTCCATGCGCTCGTCGTCGATGTCGCGGAAGATGTCTATAGACATCGTGGAGGCGTGGAATTGCTGCTCCAGAAAGACCACTCCGTATGTATAGGTGTGGTCCACCCAGTCGGCAGGTATCTGGTTGTGCAGTAAGACGCATAACGCGTTGTCGTTGGAAAAGTTCCGTGCAAAGTCGTCTGGTATGTGCACAGGATGAAGTTCCAGCTGGTGCCCTCTCTGAGGCTCAAACGGCTGGTCTGGAAACATGGCATCATAAGAGGCGATAGCCTCACGGTAAAGACCCGGGCAGGCCATGACGAGGGTCATGCGCCGCACGATCACGGGCTTGGCTGCACTGTTAGCGCAAAGGGCTCAGCACAAGGCGAACCCGAAGAGGGTTCGCCAGTGCATATGGTAGGCATGGTCGACCGCAATGCCTTGATACGTGTTTTCCAACCCCGGACGACCAAAGATCAGCACATACTGCGCAAGCTGATCCAGGTCAAACGGAGTGGAAGGGTCTTGGGCGCGCATTATGCGCAGTGCGGTTGATCCATCTTCCTTCGTGCGCAGAAAGCGCCCCGGAATGTGTCGGCGCTCAACGAGTGCAAGGTCGTCTGTCCCCTGGGCTGGGTTGACGAGGTTTTGATAGCACAGGTCCTTCATCAGGAGCATCATTGTTCGGTCATGTAATGACTCATCGGTTCGCTGGGCAAACATCTGAAGCTCCGTGATGAGGAGGTAGGCGGTAACCCGTTCGTGACAGGGAGCATGCTTGTTCGAATAATATTTGTAGAGCCAATCCAGCTCTAATGGCGTGTGCGGCAGGCCGTGAGGGGAATACTTGTAAACAATGCTGGCCGGAATGCCAGCACAATGCCCAGATGAAAACTCATATGCCGCTGCCCAGTTGGCCTCGGCTCCCAACAGCATGGTATTCGAATGGTACGAATAATACGTGCAGTGGCTGAGTGCTCCCCTGAAGCACGAATTTGTTCGCTCAATATCGAGCGGTCCCCACACCTTCACTCCCAATCCATCGGGGATTCTCCCCGAGAACTCATCCTCGGACCTCTGCTTGAGGGCCCACAGCTCTTTGGCGTGAATCGCCTTCTTTTTTGCAATGCGCTTATTGCGTGATACTCGCTGAAATTGGTCTGCCGCCGATTCCCCTTCCTCTGCCTCCTCCTCATGCTCCAAGCTCGACTCTCCATAGTCGTTCTTGTTGGATAAGGAGGCCACAGGTGCTTTGCCTTTTTTAGGCATGGAACAATTCTTTGAGGTCACCACCAGACCGTCATATTGCTCGGGAGAGCGAGGGTTGGTGGTCAAGACGACCATGGGAAAGTGTGCCTGCGGTGCAGGCATGGTAACGGGCAACAGGAACAACATCGAGACCTTCCCAGCCTGTGCGGAATGCCAGCTGGGAACTCTATCACCTCCAGCTTGGAGGCATCAAGAGGAGGCTTACGGCCTCAACGTTGGCGTACCAACCCCGACTTGACCGGGGCAGAAGATCTGAATAATGGCTGAGCCACCAGGGGGGCAGGTGCATTTCGCGCCAGAGTTCTCCCCCCAGGCTCAGCTCGAGGAACAACGGTAGTGGGCGCTCTTGGCACCACAGCAACGGTTTTGGACCCCCTAACTGGGGCCTGGGATGATGCGGTTTCCCACTGGCCCAGGGACAGACCTGCCAGAGGTTCACTAACTGCAGTCAGCGACTCTGAAGAGGCCTGCGGGCCCAACTTGGGTAGCCGCGATGACGAAGCCACAGGCTGAGCAGGCTGCTCATGGCGTGCGAATTGCGCTTCCGACGGCATCCTTGCCTGTGGAGGAGCGACCAGTCAACTGGGCTGATATCTAGCCCTCTTGACCTCAGCGGTCGATTCCTCACTCGTGGCAATTTTGCGCTTAGACGCACGTTCGATCTGCTCCAGCGCTGCGATGCACTGCCTCTTCATCAGCTCGATTTGGTTGAGCAGCCTTTCCATCACCATTACAGCCAAGCTGTCCTGCAGAAAGGACGCAGTTGCAGGGACTGGCTGTCCCACTGCTTCCAGTCTGCCCAATAGCACATCTGACCCAGCTACACTCTGCGCTTGTGGCACAGGCTCCCCATATGACTCTTCCACGGGCCGATGCACCCATGGTACTGACGGCGGCCCCGTCACCATGCCCGCATACGTTGGATGCGACGCAGCTGGACGTGCCGACGGTTCCTGATAATAGCGCTCATGGCGTGTGCTGTCCTCCAGGCACCCATAGCGCCCTTCGTCATCAACCTCCATCTCTTGCGAGTGGAGGGGTGTCTGGTAAGGAAGTGGCTCGGCACAGCCTGGATAGGCCACGCCTGCTGACTGAAACTGGCTTACCGCCGGATATGGCAGCTGCCTCTGGTACTGATCGGGGTAATCACGATTTTGTATGTTCGGGGGTCTCCCCCCTCCACTAGAGCCTTGCCGGCTCTGATCACCCTGTTGCGGCCCCCAATAGGCCATTTTCACTAGACACATAGACTATGTGTATTGGGACTGAGAAAAGAAAGGAAAAAAAAAACAATCTCCCAACTCCACTAGTGGTGTAAACAACCACAAATACATGCCACCTGGCCTCTCACCGGCGATCAAAGTGGACTTTGTCCACATTCCACCACCACACGTGCATTACACATGTTTTGCTAGCTGTTGAGGGCATTTCACGCCTTGCAACTCTAGATACCTGTCCATCGCTGCAAGGTCTTTGCAGTTCACTAGCAGTTCCCAAGTAGTATCACCTAGGCTCCACCTCACCTCGAATTCGAGGCTTCCCTTCGTCCACCGATGACCTATGAGGTCATCTACGAACCACTCCTGGTCATTGCCAGTTCCAAAGTCATACGGCTCCGGAGTTGCGCGATTAGGAAATAGCGCATCACTACTGGCCATATACGGTCGCAATAGCGACACGTGAAACTTGGGCACTATCCTGCGCGCTTGCAGCGCCTGGGGTAGTTCCAGCACGTAGTTAGACGTGCTCGGTTCTGCCTCAAGGACCTTATATGGTCCAATCCATTTCGGACACAGCTTACTCGCCCTGCCTTTCAGCAGGTTCAAGTTCTTCATCAAAAGGTACACTAGGCTCCCTTTCTCGATGTCCGGCTCATCACGTCTGCGATTATTTGCATATTTGGTCTGCCATACACGCAATTCTATAATCACGTCATGGGCATCTGCCAGAGTCCTCAGCGCGTTGCGCGCAAACTGCTTTACTCCCACATGAATAACTTTGTCTGTACGAAGTTCACGAATCATGGATGGCATGTAGCCATTGTTGAGTTCAAAGGGTGAATACCCAGTAGTTTCTGATATACTCGCATTTATCGCAAATTCCACGAGGGGACATTGATCCACCCAGTCCTTCTGATCAGGACGTACGAACGCTTGCAAGATTTGCACGATATTTCTATTTGCGTGTTCAGTTTGACCATCTGTTTGCGGATGAAATGATGTTGACATGAGCAACTTTGCTCCCAGCAGTTTGTGCAACTCCTTCCACCATTTGGAAGTGAACTTAGCATCTCAATCGCTTACGATCAAACTTGGCAGTCCATGGAGGCATACTATCTCCTTGAGATAGATCCACGACAAGTCTGACGCGGTCATGGTGGTTCTCACCGGAATGAGATGGACCATACTGGTCATTCTGCAGATCACTACCCACAGGTAGTTAAAGCCTTTCGACTCAGGAAACGGACCTATAAAGTCCATCCCAATCAAATCCCAAGGTTTGACCAGTATGGGTAGCGAATGGAGCTTTCCCGGTGGCTTCAAAGTCAATACTTTCGACTGTTGACATAGCTCGCATGTCGAGCAGAATTGGCTCGTCTCTTTGGCCATTTGCGGCCACCAGTACCAGCGTCGCACATAATCCAGCGTTTTCTGAGTTCCGAAGTGGCCCACTACTCTATGGGCCTGGTCCAGGATAGTCGTAATCAACGACCTCTCCCGGGGAATGCAGATGACTTTGGACCCTGTGGGTCTGGTAAGGTAGACGAGCTGCTGCTCCATCCTGAAGCACGGATGCGCTTGGATATTGTTCAGAATCTCTAAGAAGAGATTATCATCCTTGTATCCTTGCTGGATACGTGTGCGGAATTGCGCATTGCCTAAGTCGGCCGGTGCAGGCGTATGGTCCTGTGACTCCAGCGCTTGCTGGAGCGTCATATCAGTACCTCTCGCAGGCACCTCTTGCCTTGTCTCTTCACTTGGCTGAGGGACCTCATGATCCACTAGCACCTGGGCTTTGATATCGCAAGTCTCTCGCTGTTTGTGCAGTCGCTTACTGCGACGTGTTTCCTGTGCTCGCATGGCGTGTAACTCGACCCTATGTTCCCTGATTTCATGGAATCGATGCATAGGCAAATCCTCGCCCTCTGGGTCAATATGTTTGTCCGCCTGGACATAGTCATGCGTGTCATGAACGTCATCTTGAGTATCACTCTCGAAATATCGAGATAGACAATCCGCCACTTTGTTCAATTCACCTTTTACATAGGTGATGTCAAACTGGTACCATGACATGTAGTCAATCCAGCAACATTGTCATGGAGACAGGTGCACCTGAGTCTTGAAGAACTCTAGTGCTTTGTGATCCGTAATAATGTGGATCTTATATCCCATCAGTTTATCCTCCCACTTTAGGAGGGCTTCCAGGATGGTGAGTGTTTCTAACTCGTGCACAGCATAATTCTGCTGAGCAGCAGTGAATTTACGGGACATAAATCCTGCTGGTCGGCAAGTCTGCCACGTTTTACCCTGGCCAAACATGGCCCCAACCCCAGTCTTCGACACATCGCTAATGAGCCAGATGGGCTCGTCGATGTGTGGGTCAATTGGCTGAATGACTGGCGTTTTCATGCATATGCGCTTAATCATCTCAAAACACCGCTGATGCAGTGGTCTCCAATGAAACGGTGACCCATTCTGGGTCATGGCCATAAGTGGCCCGGTGTATGCAGTGATGTCTGGCAAGAAGTTGCCAATATAGTTCACCAGTCCGACAAATCGTTGGATATCATTATATGTGTGTGGAGTATGCCACTCTCGGATTTGGTCGAGCTTATCCGTATCCGGATGAATGCCCTTCTCATCAATGACGTGACCGAGACAATCTATACTTGTTGCATACAACTCGCACTTCTTCCATTTGAGATAGAGACTGGCCTTCCGTAGCCGGTCAAATACGACTCATAGGTGCTGCTCATGCTCCTCAATGGAGTCAGAAAATATGAATATATCGTCTAAATAGACATGCATGAACTTCCCGATTACATCTCGGAAGATTGAGGTCATTAACCTCTGAAATGTCGCTGGTGCATTACAATCACCAATCTGCATGATGTTACTCACAAATGTCCCCATCAGGGACGAGAACAGCGTCTTTGGTATATCCTCTTCGCGGATGCGAACCTGTTCGTACATGTCTGTGAGGTCAATTTTTGGCCTATACTTTGCTGTCACGACATCTTCTCGTATTACTTCCTGATCTGGAAGAGGTGTCACATCCTTGACTGTATTATCATTGCGCTGTTGCGCATCCAATGCAGTCCTTAATGTTCCATCCTTCTTGGGAATACAAAGTAATGGTGCAGCTTGCACCGCTAGTCGTGGTTCCCATCACTTTGTGTTTATGTATCTATTCGTCTTTTCACGAAGTTGATCCTGTAGTGCTTGCAGGCAGCGAGGCAAATGATATTTGTACTGCTTGTTATTGTCAATGAGGTTAATCTCATGATTAACCTCCTGCAACGGAGGAAGCTCTTCCTTCATTCCATTGACAATATCAGCAAACTCCAGTTGCCATTGCTGGTGCAATCGAGGAATATCATCCTCTGTAAGGCTCACAGCCTTACCTTTTCCTTTGGCTACGCGTGCTATACGCGGTTGAACCTTTGGTTCAAATCGCTCCCGTAAGGCACGTACGTGCTCCTCTGTGAGATCTCCCGGATTCAACCTTACAACCGGTTGTTTCCTTGTCGTATTCGCTGATGACTGCACGCTTCTTGCTTTCAGCGAGAGTCCGTCAAATACAATATCCAATGTTTTGGAAATCTTGTCCTCTCATGCGTGACGGTACACTTCTCCCGTCTGGGTCACCTGCATCACCATTGACGCTACCAACTCATTCCACTCCCATGGCATTCGTGGGTCATACGCCCATTGCACTCCTGGCCAAGGCACTGGTTGGTCCATTAGCGACCGCTACCCACAGTTCCCATCGTACTGTATACCTTGTCCTTGACGAGATCCTCAACCTTCACTTGAGAGCTAGTCGGCTGGCATTCCAGCGACTCCACCACGTGTTTACTACGCTCATTCTTGCACTGCACAGCCTGTTTAGGCTTTCCATTGGTACACCCAGTCACATCCGGGTGCTTCCCCTTCTTCAGAGTTCCTTGAAACTCTTCCTCAGACATCAGTATAGCCGGCGAGTCTGCCGGCAGGCTTTTTGGTGGGGCCTGTTCATCCTCCACCTCCTGTACAGTCGCTCTCCTGCGACCATCTAGTCAGTTGCGTTCATCACGGCGCTTTTCAGTTGCGCAATAGCACCTCAAATGACCATCTGTGTCGTTCAACACCACTTTCTCTGCCTTCAAAGGCATACCATTCACAACGACCATGTCGTTCACAAAATCCAGCGACACCTTGTTCTTACACATGAACGGCGTACCAATAATCATGTCGTAGCGATCAAAATTTGCTATATCCACATATTCTTTTGTCGACGTCCCTGCCGTCTTCATTCTCACTTCCACGCCAAACTGTACCATAGCGCAACTCCCAACAGTCCCCAGTTGGAGCATCAATGGCTCCTCCAGTTCATGAACGCGAATCACGTTGACGTGAGCAAACTAGGGTGTAATGCCCGTAGTGGTACTCCCTGAGTCCCACAACGTCCATGCTGGATGTCCATTGACATCAACATACGTGACCAGGCACTCCTTCTCTTTGGGAGTATAGCGTGGCTGCTGCAACTTATTCGTTGCCTTCTGCAGGGTTACACGTCTCATTCGGACGCGCTAATCTCCACGGCACTCAGTCAGTGCAAACAGGTGTTCTTCCTTGTCCTCACAAGCATAATAGTCGCTGTTGTACACATCCACTGCGACGTATTTGTCACCATCAATCTGGATGCTCTCAGCATCATCCACTTCCAACCTGTCAGCCTCTACTTGTGGCTCCTCCTCCGTTTTGTTGACGATCTCATCGTCCTTGTTGTCACTAACGACATTGCTCAGTGCCACAGCCATATGGGCCGCTCAGATGTGTGCCTTAGGAGGGGCGGGGCACTCCTTAGCAAAATGTCCGCTTCTGCCACAATTGTAGCACGCTGAGGGATCCCAGCCAAATGAATCAAGATGGAATATACAAAATCTGAGTATACAAAACTTTTCTATGCATAGAAACACCTTTCCGAAGCATGCCGAGTGGCAGAAAGCTCATAAAGATGATACTTTCTGTGCAATGAAAGAGAGCGTGACAACTAGAAGCTCCGCATATGGCTTGCGATACGGCGTAATTTGAATTTGGACTGTGACCTGGATTTTGCACTTCCCAGTATCGGCAATATCTCTTAACATCAGCCACCAGTAGCATATACAAGAGGTTTCTAAACTTTTGGTTTATTGATATACAAAGCAAAGTCATGTGAAAACAAATTGATTTGCCCCAAGGTTACATCTTGCAATTGGCACCTTACGGACCTACCATTGACCTACCATTGACCCGTTTCGCCGTCTTCCCCCGCTATTTTGCCATTTTCTCACTTGACCATTTTTCCACTTCGTCATTTTGCCACTTTCTGATTTGCATTTCCTTATGTAATAATCAAGCGTTCTCAAAGTGAATAGATTTGTGCTGACACGAATACGTTGGATATTGCTGGTCAGACTTCCGTCATTCAAAGTCACATCTCCCATGTTGCCGGACGTTATGCAGGGAAACTCTATGCTGTGAGATTTCTGGCACTATGTCTCTAATATTGTTTTCACATGACTCAAAAAGTTCTGCATTGTCAAGTGCATCAATTCTTTTCCATGAAATAGTTTCCCAACACTGCTAACAAATTTATTAGTGAATGTCTGAACAAGGACGTTGTCAAGCGTATCAATGCATCACAGAAGTTGATCGACGGTATTGGCACTCAAACGCATCTTTCGGTATGATACTGGCAAAACTGACTTGAAACAAACAATTGATCGAGTAATCTTTTAGGCTGGTGGCGCTAGCTGTTACACTTGACTGCTCTTGCTGGCTCTGGAGTCAGTGAAGTTGCCATTACCAAGCTCGATATCAAGGGCGCAGCCTCAAGCGATACATAATGTTACATTCTCGCACAAGAAAGGCTTCATGAAGCCCAATTTCAATCCAGCACACAAAGTTCGAGCTGACTCGCCACATATATATGTATGTATCTTCTCCCAATTCATTACCACATCATCCGTTGAGCCCAAGGGAATCATTATAGCGCAATTCAGGACTTAGTCAGCTCAGAATCCAAAACAGCCTATAATATTATATCCATATTCAAGAGAGATTTTTCAATCCCAAGCTACATATACACTTGTTTGTAGATCAGTGGCTGTGCTAGTACATGTTGCCACGTCGTGAATACTGTTACTTCGTTCTCTTGGACCATGACCCTTTTCGAAACCTATCTGCTGTGAGTGTTGGATTTGACCTCGATTCATACCTTTTTTATGTGCCCAGCCTTTGACAGTATCCTCTTTACTCCAAAACTGAACCTCTGGCAGCTCTCGCCAGTCTACAAGATCCCAAAATTATGGGAGGGACAAGGCTAAATTTGCCTTGATTTCGGGTTTGTTGAAAAAAAGTCTCGACTCTGCCCTTTTACACTTCGGATTTTACGCCTGGTCCTGGAGCATACCACGAGTAAAACTGATAGTGAAGCGAGCGAGCAAATATGATCCCCACAAGATTAGATGTGAAGAGTACTGTTGCGACATCTACCCACAATGCAATGAGGAAAGGTGTGGTCGTAATCAGCGCGTGTACATTGGGTACTCAGCCTTTCCGAACAATCTACAACTGCTCATTGAACTGACATCCCTTGATTCCAGCACACGATATCTGCGTGGACTATTATTATCATGGAGTTGGTTAATATACTTATTTAATGCATGGTTCCGCGCCAACTCGGAACTTCCAATTACAGGGAGAGTAGGAGAGAGTGGTAGAATAGGGATCGTCAAAGTTATCGTGTCGATACCAAAATTTTGACTCAAAGTTGACCAGCGACTTGATACTAATCGCTGTCAAGCTGATATTGATGACCCCAAATTTCTACGTGAAGGTTGATATGTTGATATTTATTTGTGTCGAGATTGCTCAATACTTACAAAGCAAAGTCACGTGAAGAGGCAAGAGGGTCGGAACAATTGGAGCCGTTGGGAAGCTGAGGTGTTTTCGCCACTGCCCTCTTTTAGGGTTCCTCGTAGCTTCTTCTTGTAACCTTCGCAGTCAAATCACATGTTTTTTCCTTGGAGCTCCGGTGACCCTTGATCCTCAGCCAATCCAAGGTCTTCTCTAACGGCGACATATCTTGCAGACATGGGTCTCACTGAACATAGTTTCACTTACAAGCCTCACCATCATATTTAAAGCTACTTTTCCTGCCAGAGAACATGATAATCAAATGGATTTGTCCTGCTGAACAACGATCTCTTCCTCATTCTGCCTCCAAAGGAAAACTCTAGAGAAAAAGTAAAGCTCAACAACAATTATTCACAGGGTAAGATCCCTACCTGAAAATACTTTCTCTCCGTGTCCTCATAAACCTTGCCATATTCTACTCCTCCTGACATTGCATAGCTATACGTATACCACTCGTATGGCTGTTCAAAGGACCCCTCCTGAAGTGGCCGGCACTGCTCATCAATAAGCTGAGAGTCTATTATAGGCCACAAGCTCATGCTTGTGCTCGTGTATGTATGTTGTTCCTGTTGGTGCTGCAACGGTGCCACCGCGGACAGTGAGGAAGCCGGAAAATTGAGATAATAGTAATTTGGGGCCTTAAGAATCAGAGATATAAGTATGATTCGAAGGGTGTAATGCGCTACCTAATCATTTTACAAGCAGATTTATAGATTATTTGTAATAGAGGTGGGGTAGTACAGTTCAACAAAACTTCCGACAATCAGTCTCAACTCGCAAGAAATCCATCAATGACTTTGTTCTCGCAGCGCCACCAAGAAGGATAGATCTATATACACAACGTCAAGACTACGATATCACTTCCCAAGTCCTTTTCCTAGTGATATTAGAGATTTGATGCCGGAGAAAAGTTCTGTATCTTCACATTTTTCACAGCGTTGTACTTCCACCTTGATTCCGGCATCATCACGGGTTTCCACAGGAAGAACGGCAACATAATCTCTCTGCCTCTGCTATGACAACATGGTCATCAACGAGTAACAGTCTCAAAGAGAAGTCTTACAAGTTGTTTATCATTCTCTCGTAGAAATCTTTTGACGAGGTTGATTCCACACATAGTGCTTGCAATGGCAAGTAGACATCAAAGGCAGAACATAGCGGATCCTGCGTTGGGGGGTTTAAATGAATTGCATATACTTTTATGTTGCAGAGGCGCCCAAAGCGTCCATGTAGGAGAGAACGCAAGATCAGGACGGAGATGTAGGTCATACCAAACGGCCATGAGAGGAAGAGTCCTTGACTATTTTTCAGATGCCCAGCAGACCTCATGTGCATGGTAAGCAAGTTAAATCCATTTCTCTCTATTAAACCAACATTCTATCAATATATTACAGCTGCACAACATAAGCCATTGCTTGGTGTAAAGGCGGGTTCCGAGGGTAAGGAGCCTTTTCGGAGGCCTCTGCACAACAAGCGTTCAGCATCCATTGTTGAACTCTCACGAAATCTTGAGGCCATTCCCAGCATGGCGCCATGGTTGGGCAGATGCCGTTTTCAGGAGCAGTAGGGCCGAGAGGTCTCACTTTTCTTCTGTGCTGCTCTTTTCATCTTCCCATTTGTATTGCAGCACAGGTGAGCGCACGCAATCGCTCTCTCACCCTACGTTCCTCATGTTCATGTCGTTCCTTTGCAGAGTAGCAAATTCGTTCATTTATTTCCCTTTCCCGTTTTCCCTGCTTCGCTTATTCTAATCTGCAAAAGGTGAGACACTCATCCACAATGAGCTCCTCCTCATCTCTCACCATAGTTTTATTGAGCTTGGCATTAAGGAAGTTTCCACCGTCGAGAACGTGTTTCGGTGAACTGGGGACGTGGCAAAGTATAAATTAGAGATGGAATTCAAATGGATAACTCGTGGGAAATAAAAGAATTTAGAGATTGCCATGACATCACAAGATCGGGAAAAGCTTATTATCCTATCATCCCACCACAACAAGTGTGCTTGGAATTCCATCGTCGGAACTCCAGTAAGAAAACAGCGAAAAGAATACCAGTGAGACACTCACCAGAGCACATATTAGATTGACATCCCAAGTCCGTCACAAGCCTTTACCTCGTGAATATGCACATACTTGCCGCTCTTTGTTCCAAGCCTTCACCCTTCCCAAGGTACTATGACCCAATATCATTTTTCTAATGATACTCCGTCTGATGATTAGTCTCTCAGGATGTAAATAATCGCTCCCACATCAGCTCAAGCACATAGCGCTGTTGTCAATAGCAGATAATTCTTGGGGCATGGTTCATAAGCGCATCAGTTCTGGATCTATTTTCCTCTGTTTTCTCCGCCTTGGGTTGATCCGGTGGTGATGGTTTTGGCATTGAAGCAGTGTAATTGAATACCAGGGGCCGCTCATCTTCAGAGTCTTTGATTGTCAAGTCTGACTTGTCGTCATTAATCATAATTTCTTGGTGTGGATCGTGTTTTCAGGCCAGTAGACTAGCGTGTGTCGTTGGAGGTGAGACCGTCGTGGTTGTGAATGAAAAGAAAGGCCGGAGACACTATTACATATAGTGCTTGGGGTCTGCTCATTATTAATACATTGGTATTTTCCCGACCTCGTCTTCGCTTTCCCGGTGGCACATTTTGGTGATAGCCAAAATCAAGTTCGAACATGCGAGACCCATTTGCTTGTCACGATGTGGATTAATCGTCGAAGGTCAGCATCTGACGTTACTCTTAGGATTCAAGTCTTACCCTGTTCACACCCAGATTACAGGATGGGATCCATTGTTTAGCGCAATCACTTACATAATGGTGCATCAGAAAAGTGCCTTTCGCCTGTTCACATGGCTTTGCTTTGTAAGTATTGAGCATTCTCTATTTCTGATGTATTAATTTCCCACAAAAAAAGTCATTCAACAATTTTTCTTTTGAAAATTGGCACATCCTTCACCTCACTGGTGGCAATCGTGTATGTCGGTTTTGTCCTTTCTCGATGTCAGATATGGTGATTGTAGAGCCATTCATTTGAGTAGAAGAATGTTTTGATTTATTGACAGGCTGTTTCTTTCAATGATTCCACCAACGGGATACCCCGGAAGGCAATGACGAAGGCGGGAACTCACTATCCAGATCAGGTAATTCGGAGAAGTAAACGCGGTTAAGAAGAAATCGCCGATTTGAACCAGGAAGACAGGCGGAACACTCGACGCTTCTGATTCATCAGAAAGTGAAAGAGGAGCAGAATAGGGCCGTTCATCTTTGGAATATAGGACTAGTAAGCGTCGAGCGTTCCAAGGTGTGTGGGAAGGGAGAAGGTACTGTGAGTGAGAACAAATATACATGCTTTGACAGACTGTGTAAAATCATGTCTATAGAAATTGCTGACCTTCATGAAAAAATAGTTGTTCAAGAAGAAAACCGTACCTACACAATGGATATCTATTGGCCACTTTTGCCCACACTGACAGCAACCTGGATTACTTCATCCCTCCATCCCTCTGCCGATTAATATGATGCATCCCGCCCCGTTTAATATAAATTCGCTCATGGATCCTTTTTTGCACCAACCTCAGGAGGGCGCGAGCAAGAACTAAGATGTCCACAACCGACATCCTTTTCTTTGCAGAACCTATGGAGCAGGTGGGTAATGATCCATCTTTTTGGCTCTCCGTTATTGGACAAAAGTATTCTAGGTCAGAAAGCTAATCCAAGTCGCCAAAGCTCTTGAGCATCTTCATCAACATAACGTAGTTCATGGTCATCTGCACCCCGTAAGCTCGTTTAGCTTTGGAAGGACATCATTAACGCCCATTCACTTGGTCCAGGGAAACATCTTCATCACTGCTGGAGGTGACGCCACGATTACAGACCTCTCCATCAATATGTTTGCTCGTGCGTCACAGGAGTTCAGAGTCCCACTTGACGTTTCTTCTGTATATCAGGCCCCAGAGGCCTTGGACCCTTGCCAGATGGTCCTACGTCTACCTTCAGATGCTTATGCATTTGCATCCGTGATTTACACCGTGAGAGTCAATGATCCCAACGTTTATATTCTAACTCTTGCCCCAGGTTATGACGGGACACTCGCTGTGGGACGCCAGCTCAATCCAAGCAATTTGGGACTCAATCAAGGAGATCTCACTCTTTGGAAATTCACACATTCTCAAGCCAATGGTCATTGCAGACAACCTATGGCAAGTTCTATTAAGGTGCTGGTCCTATGACCCAGAAGCTCGACCAACAATGAAAGATATTGTCTTTGAGCTGGAGGATATCTTCCTTTACATGTAACCACGTTTGGCACTAATACAACTCACTATGGTCTATGAAAAACAAAGGATTGGTCCAAGCTCGATACATGTGATTTGTCTGGATAAGTTGAATACAGAGTGCACGGAGAACAACGAGAAGCATGACAACAACAAGGACAAATGTAATGACCGAAAGCAATGAGGAGAACCAGGTTTCCATAGCAAATTTTGACGTTTGGTAATGAGGGAACGGTAAACGAAAAAATGTTTCACCGGCTGTGAGAAATGTGAGATTCTCTGGCTGCCTCTGCAGTTGATGTTTGTAAAGATAGTGCCGGACCGGTCACGCATCGCGTGCTTACTTTTAGATATTTCATCTCTGTGGATTAATGATGACGAGTCAGACTTGACTGAGATCGAAGACTCTAAAGATGAGCGGCCCCTGGTATTCAATTACACCGCTTCAATGCCAAAACCATCACCACCAGATCAACCCAAAGCGGAGAAAACAGAGGAAAATCGATCCAGAACTGGTCCTCGATTTAACAAGCCTCACCTGTATCCAGATACTATTCAAACAATTTATTGTAATTATCTAATTTTGCCGTATCCAAATTGTTTCAACGGTATCCCAGACGAGCTTACAAACAAGATCATTGACGTTGACCAAGAATATCAGCGAAGTAACTTTTCTTTATCCTTTGATAACCTCTTTGTAATCCATGCGTGGGAACAGGTGTGGTCTGGGATGACATCAAGCAAGGATATCTCATTGATTCTTTGATGAACAACTATTTTGTGTTCCCACTGGTTTTTGGTACGTCGTGGTGTATAAAGCTTTCTTCTATATATGGATGACCCTTTTCTTTGAGTAAAGCTGAAAGGACACGTGAAGCTGATGACGTCAAGATCAAAGTCTGTATAGATGGTAGACAGAGAATCACCGCCATACAGCAGTATGTGCAGAGTTGTTATCTAAGATTGACCGATTCTTGACAGAAATTGCAGGTTCAGAGAAGGAAAAGTGCGAAGTTCCCACTTTTCTGATGATAAATTGCTGACCCTTTCCATTAGATATCTTGTAAGACATACAAATTTCTTGATTGTCAGTACTCTTACACTCGTTTGTTCATTATCAAAGATAGAGATTCGTGAGTTTACTTCTGGTATTTGGTTAACTCTCACCTCGCGACCTCGTGACAATATAGACAGCTGAACTGTGAAATGTGGTACGAAAAAGTACCTGCAGGCAAGAAGGGACAGCATTTACTCCAGCGCAGCGACAGCGGTTCAACAACTCCCGAATATTAATCTGTAAATATTCTAAGATAGAAGAGCACAATGAGCCTGAGGTTTTCCAAGTATGTCTCTGACGCCTCTCCTAATGTAGTCATTAACGCCTATTTTTAATAGCAAGCCCAGAATGGTGTCGCTTTGTCGACTCACGGTCGGTCTTGTCCTGAAGTAAACTTCTCTCTCTTTAGCTGACTTGCCTATTAGAATGCCTGAACCCAATGGTGACTTGATTTGAGAAATGTACAGATCCACGTCTATCGGCTTGCGAGATGTCTCTTGATGGCTGTTTGGGTGGATTCTAGTTCCAGCAGCATACATAGAAGAGGATTTGACGGACCTTTTTTTTTCAGACTTAAATACAACTTATCTTGCGTTCTATTTGAATCATTCACAGTATCAACCTGCTGTTAAGGCAATTTTGCATTCCCCATTTTTGTTTCAAGGTATTCAGCCGACTTCTTGAGTCTTCATGGTAGCACAGGTTTTGTGGTGTGACATAAATCAGATCTAGAGACGTCTGACATGACTAGACCCAGATCCCAAAGAACAAGGTAAGCACCAAGCGTTCTCAAACAGCAAATAAGAAATATAAAATATTGAGAGTGCAATCGCAGAGCCCGCTACGACGGAAATAAGCTATGTATTTACGAACTGACTCTGCAGTAAGCCGATCAGGTGGCTTTGAGTTTTGCAATGAAATCTAAAATAATGGGGTGGGTTGGGGGTAACGGGGGTGTTTTCCGGCTCTGAACGTCGCGGAATCTTTGCTTGTGACTGGGAATGTGTCAGAAACTGCACTTCGCCTTACGGACAACTTACATTAGTAACTCCTTAGAAAGACTTAGGTCCACGGGTTCCTTAATCCGAAGCTTATGCAGTTCACTTGGATTCAAGTGGGCCAGGAAATTTTCACAATAGAAGTTTCGAGGCAGGCCAGCAGCAGCATGGGATATGTGACGTTCAGGGTGACATGATGGTACCCAATGGTGGGGAAACTGGCCTGGAGTTGGCCTACCATCTCCATGGAATCGAGACAAAAGATGCAACTTGTCAAACAAACGAAGCCAGTTGTCGACTGCAGGGTTTCTCCATGGGAGTCGTGCAATCACGGCCTGCTCTGGAGTTTGGTGGTCATAGTCCGTTTTGTCGCCACTCATGGCCTCCATATTCATGTACTTCCAGATGACAGCCCAATGTGCTAACATGCTGTCAACGTTCAAGTTATTGAAAGCCTGCTTTTGTCTTCTATACAACTGTCAAGGAGCTTCAATTACCTGGGCTCAGGTATGGCAAAGCAGAACTCACTAGGCGGCGCTGCATGGTTCGGGCTTTCTCTTTCTCGCGGTCTCTTGCGTCTTGGGGGTCCTCCATTTTGAGCGCCTTCCTATACATATTGCCCAGATAGTTAATGTGAGTGAAGAATGCTTTTTCAATCTGTGCATGATCTTTGCAGCTATAGTCCTCTTGCAAGACGAATTCTTTGGAAAAAAGTTCAGCAGCACGTTTATTCCATGGAGTAGCAGTTTCTTTTGTCGTAAAATCAAGAACTAGATTGTGAATGTCGGGCCCATGAGCATCATTTCTTGTAGTCTTATATCTTAAGGCTATTTCTTTCGAAATAGAGTTGACTGGTGCCTCATGTGACTTCCGATGCATCAGAAGGTGAGTTAGTTCTTGGACATCAGACTGTGCCACGAATAAGATTTCAGCAAGCAAAATGAGCGCATGAACATCACCTGGAGCTCATTGTGGGTCATAGAGCGATACTTGATGCCGTCATGAGGTGGGGTTTGTGGCCTTTTGGGCCTGCTCGATGATTCCATGTTGCTCTGGTCATAGGATTGTCTAAGTTTATCGCTTCTGCCCCTGCAACAAGGTTGCCGTCTGTGTATGTCTGACCAACTGAAGGCTCCTCGGTCACTGTCATCACTATATCGACCTTCATTGTTTCCGCCATTCTTGTTTCGTTCAAAGTCCATGTTGTCATCATCCCCCCCCCAACAGGGAAATCCAGAGAATGTAGGATTAACCAGATCCGGTGATGCTGCTGTCAGTTCGAGGTCCATAGCGTCATCAGTGTCCCCCCAACTCGGGAATGAGGACGTTGAAGGATCAATCGGAGATGGTGACGCTACTATCCCTTCCCAACTCGGGAATGAGGACGTTGAAGGATCAATCGGAGATGGTGACGCTACTATCCCTTCCCAACCCGGGAACGAAGGGGATACAGAATCAATCGGAAACAGAGACGCTGCGGTTGGTACGTGCGAAGCATCGGTTGCCGTGTTGCCGGTGTCCCCCCAACCTGGAAAAGTAGAGGATATCTGCGAAGCATCAGTTGCTGTGTTCCCTTCAAGGTCCATGGCGTCATCGTTGTCCCCCCAAGGTAGAGGATCCATGATTAACTGGAGATGATGACGCTGCTGTGTTCCCTTCGAGGTCCATAGCATCATCATTGTCCCCCCAACCCGGAAATGCAGAGGATGCAGGATCAATCGGAGCTGGTGACGCTGCTGTCGGTACCTGCGAAGCGTTGGCCGCCGTGTTCCTTTTGATGTCTATGGCATCATCGAGGCCCATGGTGTCATCGGTGACCTCGCAAACCACAGAAGTCAATGAAGGGACTGAAAACTCAGAATTTTCCTCATGCACCTGAAAAATTGGAATAGTGATGTGACTGATAGTAACAGATGAATCCGGTGCTGGTTCTGGTAAGTTCAACAGACCCGGTGATGCGAGCTCTTCAGCAATCTGAGGGGCATTGATAGATGCAACGGGAGTAAACATTGGTCCAGTTGCCGATTGGGAGTTCATCAAAGACCCGGAAGAGGCTGCAAGGGTAACAGGCACAGATGTTACTGCAGGCATGTGAGAAACCTC
This sequence comes from Macrolepiota albuminosa, assembly GCA_027475525.1. NCBI lineage: Eukaryota > Fungi > Basidiomycota > Agaricomycetes > Agaricales > Agaricaceae > Macrolepiota > Macrolepiota albuminosa. The sequence continues at coordinate 634,799 of JAMWFC010000073.1, forward strand.
AGTGGCTGGCCCACTGTATGATTCTGAATCCGGGAGATTTTCCTCAGTAGTGTTCTCGATGAGTGAAGGAGCCTTTGCACAATCAGCCATCTGACCAGGCGAAGCCAAAGAGGACTGGATAGCTGCAACAGTGGGAATTTTGCATCTGTTGCCTAAAAAGATATAAACACTCAGTATGCATGAAATTAAATCATTGCACGGGAGCACCTGTGCTTTGGAGTGGGTCTTCATTTGTATGAGGGGTATTTTCCTCTTCTGCAGTGTCAATTTTGATTTTCTTGGTAGGTGGACCAATGTGGTCCCTCTGCCGTGCGAATGTCTTGTCAATCGAGGTGGGACGTGTTCATTTTAGAGGGAGGGCTATAGCAGTCAACTCTTCTGTTGTCTGACCGCCTGAGTCATAACCACCAGAAGGGACCTCAGACATTCGCTGAACTGGATTGAGGGAGAGACCTAAATTGACTTAGTACAAGTCAAGGTCAGAACTGCCCATTGTCACAAACCTAAAGTGATGCCTTGCCCAATGTGTGAGGCTGAAATATTTTGAGGATGCAAGCGAACAGGAGTGATTTCCCCTATGCCGTGGAAAAAAGTTGGGGAATTTTATGTGTGGCCACAGAAGGAAACTTACATTTCAAGGAAGTGGATCCAAAGTGTAACGTGCATCTCCTTACAAGAGGTGGTGCTCGCCTGTCCAGCTTGGCGCGTCCAGGGAGTGCCATGCTACCTAACGTGGGTTATTAGCCTGGGGTCTCTGTCTCTTTCCAGAGAATAGCTTTTTCCTTACTCTTAGCAACTTGGCTCTGAGTGCGACAAATATCAGCAGACAGCCTCCGAGTTTGCTGTTTTCGCTTATTTTGCTTTGTGACCACATCCTTGCTGCAAGTCTCAATGGTGGGAGTTTGTTGACATTTGACAGACAGAGATCCATCTAAGAGAGTGGTGGGCATGGTGATGAGGCGACTGGGCAAAGACGAAGATTGGATAGATTACATACCCTCGCCACGGACTGTCTTTGTGATATTTTTGCTCTGGCAAAAGATACTTTCCTTTGTTGATTCACAAACATTTCTTTGAATCATGGGAAAGTGGATTTGGGCTGCTTTCAGCTCATCTTTAATTTCTTGTGTTCCATATGGAGTTATCAAATTGCTCTGTCTCTTTGTTCTGCACGGTTGGCTCTTGAATTTTACTTCCACGAGTTAATGAACAATAGCATTTCAATAGATTCAAAGGGCGAATGAGAGTTATTGCTCAACAACCACGCATGATAAGATGGGGTGGCAACCAAAGTTTGGATGACGATACTCATCAGGAATGCCTTGAGAAAAATGAATGTGGTTGCGTGTCATTTTTGATAGACCCTGAATATATCATGTGAGAGAGTCATTCATTTTAAAGGTTGAGAGCTGCTCACCATTGAGCGTTAGCTTCAAGTTAAGTCGTTCAAAAATGATTGATGGGAGTAATCAGACGTCCGATCAGAATTTTGCCCAGATCTACATAGACTTGGAAAATTTCCAAGTAATCGGGAAATGCTCGGTGCCCACTTCGGTTGTGCCTTTTTTTTTTTTCCCTTTTTGTGCCATTTTCCCGTTTTGCCTCTTCAATACGATTGGAAATCCATCTTCCATTTTGCTACTGTTCTAAGATTGGGATCTGGCTCTAAGTGAAGTACATACACTTGGCAAAAGCGACCCCAAAAAGAATCTATGTACAGGTGAAAGTATTTCTACATATTCTACGTGATGGCAAGGACATGAGATAGTAAAGGGATAGGATTTGTATTCGAGCTGTTAGAGTCATTTCACATCTCAAGATCAGAAGGTTGTCAGGATCAGATGTCGGGTCGAAAGAGAGCGCCATACAAGGAGAAAAAGCTGGTTAATGAGGTAACGACGGCGCATAGAAAATGCCAACACAGGGCGGCTAATAGCCCTGCTTATTCTCATATTCCATTGCGCTTACTATAAACGAGAAGGCATCATTCATCAGTATTTGATGTGCATCAGGCAAACATATATCATCTCATGAGATTTGGCCAGATGAGAGCCAACCTTCTGGAAACGCAGCTATGATCTATGGTGAGGAGCAGAAATCAGCTTGAGTGTGAAGGTATATATATATATAGGGGTCCAAGGATACCGACCTTCTTATAAAGCGCTTTCCTTGATCCCTGTTCACTCACTTGTATTACCGAGCCTTCAAGAGTGCTGTAAGAGAGAGAGACGTCAGCTCTATCCCCAACACACAGAGGTGGAAAGAAGGGAGGCATCCGCAAGAAGAGGACAAGCCAATGTGAAAAACCAAAGTAAAGTCAACGACAAAAAACATACTTCTTTTCATTCTCAAGCCGACAGCTCTCATTACTCAACAAAACAAGCTGCCACACAATGGCTTTCATCGAGTCTGTAAGCCTATACTTTTTCCCTGGCGGCTGCGACAGATGGTCCTTCCCCTGGAGCGTACCCCACGCTATAACACTCTCTTCCCACTCGTCCCGCGCCTTTTGAAACCTGGCCTTCGCTTGTGCCTCGAGCTTGGCCAGAAGTATGTTCTGGCGCTTTTGAAGTAGCTCCTGGTGCTCAGGGTATACCGTGCGTTTTATAAGTTTCTGCTCATAAACTCCAAGGTAAGCATTGGCAAAGGAACGGGAAGAGGAAAGCGACCCACGCTCATGGTGAACTTGTTGTATGGGAAGATAGTCGGCATGAGGCTGAAGAAATATTTGTCGTATTTGTCAAGTTTGATTGCGTGGAGAGCGAGTTTAGAGAGGAAGGGTTTAATCGAAGGTGGGAATTTGCCTTTTTGTTCCCAGTTCTCTGCATGAGTCTTTGAGTCTCAAGTTCGGACCAAGGGTTGAGATACGCACCCTTTGAGACACGTTCCCAAAGTGCCTGTATTTCCTGTTGCATTAGTGGGTGGAACGAACCCTGCGGAGTCGATCAAATCAGTAAAACTGGACAGGCACAGGAAAGGTACTGACCACATCCACAATCTTCCTCTTTGCTGCCACGTTGCTCTTCACAGTCGATAGTAGTAATGACATATCCTTCTTGCTCGACGCTGTGACAGACAGCAGAGGGTTCTCGGATTTGGGTTTCTTTGGTGATTTGTCATTGTGTAACGTGACTTCACCAGAAGAAGCATAAAACCCTTGTTGCTTTGTCTGTGCAAAATGTGTCCGCTTGTCGATAGCGAGCTCAGAGTCGTCAATGAATGGGTCGGAAATGTCGTAATGGTCAAAGGTTGGATTTTTCTTCTATTGAACAGAAATTATCAGTTACTTATCCATGTGAGGTAAGAAAGAACAAAGTTACCTTCTTCTTTTTTTTCTCATTATTGGTGCCCTTATTGTCGTCGTCCTCGCTGTTGCTGTATGAAGTGGTGGTAGCAATAGTAGGTGTCAACCGTTGCTGACCAGGGGCACAAGCCAGGTCCGCAATATTGACGGCATAGTTCTCAGGACCGCCGAGACCGATGTCAAGGCGGATAGTCTGAAGCGGGGCATGGGTCATTATGAGGTGGAAATTGGTGTGGGAAATTGAACGCCCCACATGTGACACACATGATGAGCACCCACAACAACGTCGAGGCCGATTGCGCCGGGTAATGTGGCGACACTGAAAATCATACTGCTGCCCTGACAGGTTTATAAGTTGCAAGGTCTGTGCCATACAGAGAATGGTACCCTTCGGGCAATGATGCGACAGGTCCTGACACTAGGGTAAATCTTCTCCCTTGGAAATGGCATGACACATTTCTTTGTTGTCTGTATCCACTGTTTATTTGGTTCTGGCAAGTAAGAACTGTCTTCAATAAAATCATCTGTAATCCATACATCGTCAGCCATAGGTTATAGAGCGTGCACAAACTACTGTTGTCGTCTTGTAACTCCGTATGAGGGCGACCCATGCGGTAGGATTCGAGAATACTTGATGCTGACGTAAGTCAGAACCTTGAAAGACTTTATTGCTTATTTCTGTTGTAGCGGGCTCTGTAGTACTAATTCTTCCTTCAGCTACTTTAGAAATATCTCAGGGAGCATCAAGACGACGAAAATTGTTGGCACAGACCAAACTCGTCTTTCACAGCATTTATCGCGGTCATGCAAGGTGAAACACCAGCTGGACAAAATGAAGGGCTATGCATGGCATTCTCTACTCAGGGTGGTGTTTCACGATGTAAGGCATTTGCTGGGTGAGTTGGAGAACAACACAAGCTCAGTTCTTATGGTTACTGACAAACGTAGTCCTATTCTTGCTTTCCTTTCACCTCGTGAGGCACAAGACTGTACCTTGACTCTTGTTGTTCTTTGGAGAGGCACACCAGCTTTGTCCGTCACATCTCAGACCGGCAGGATCGATATCGATGGCCGGTTGGTATCGACACGAGAATTTTGACGATCCCTATTCTACCACTCTCTCCTCCACTCGACCTCCCCACCCTCCCTAAGACTAGGTGTGAGCTTTGTCAAAGAGGAAAACGGTAACGGTATGTACTAATTCTCTGCTAGCCCGGCATCGAACTAAACAAGCGAAACTCAAAGGGGTCTAACGTTATGCTTCAAGAACGCTCGATGCTTACATATTTCGTGCCACTTTCCCGTTTTTCCTCTTTACGATTTAAATTTTCCATTTCACCATTTCACCACTTCAACCCATTCTTCCATATGCATTTTGCTACTGTTCCATTCTCCCATTCTTCCACTTTCCTCCCTGTCAAAGGATCCTTCCCGATCCCTTTTGGTCCCAAAGGATCCCTTTGTCTCTTTCACTTTTTTCGAGTGTCTCTTTGTCTAGTCGACATCTTAAAAACTCAGGCTGGAACTTCTTGCATCCACATTCTCATCTACTCCTGATCCAATGACCGTAACAGAACCTCTTTGGTTAGTTCACTCTTACTCTCAGTCACATCATTAACCCTACCATATCTATTTTTACAGAGAAATATATCATGCATGAGGTGAACGCTGACTTGTGGGATACCAAAGTGGTTGTATTGGAACCTGGTGATGTTTTGTGAGTGGTGTCCTTATATTGCTGCGTAAATAATATAACTGTTCCTGTAGTATCGTGCACCCTAATGTGCCACTTTGTGTCATGATATCGGTGTCTTCCATATGTGTTGGAGGTTATTGTTATTTAGTGACCACTCTTGCTGATTCCATTATTGGGATATATCACCATTTTGTGGGTAGTCAAACCCTCACAAACATTGATCATGGAACAGCATCTCATTCTATACTAGTTTGTATGCTCACGCATTACTACCACTATACAAATAAACTTTTTGAGGGCGACCTAGGTAAGCATATCTGACGTTGACTTCTAATTTTTAGTTTATTAAATTTATTTTTATTTAATTTTAATTTTTTAATTTTATTTATTTATTCATTTATTTTTAGACCGGAAGTATCATCATGTGCCAGATTGGGATACCTGGGAAGGTGCCTTGTCTATTTTCTTGCTATGCAATTATTTCAAATTGCATAGTGCTCTTATTAATTGGAACTACCCATTCAATACGGACGTCTGCACATTTGAGTCATCTATCAATAACTGCTCGAAGGCCTGCAAAATTGTATACTGGTACTTTCTGCTTCATACCTTTCGCAAGCCTGGTGATACTTTGAACAGTTATGATGCATTCCAGACTATTTATTCCGTGTTTTGGCTTGTCATGCTCACGTGCTTATACTACTTAAGAGAGCCGCTCATGTGTCAGGAATACAAGGCAAGATTGAAGGGCTAGGTACCTCTTCAGTTTGGATGGTGGTTTGCAAATATATACATGACGGGCCTGCATGAGATTATTTTAAAACTATGACAGCCAGTTCTTCTGACTAATCGTTCTATTGGAATGGACCGTCATACACTGTCAAGAAATATACTTGTGATGCATATGGTGTGCTATAGTCTTGCTGCGTCAGTCTTCTCTTATTGTTTATTCATTTGTATTTACTAGATTGTCCTTACTTCGATGATCTGGTGTATGGAGCAATGGCATATGAACTCAGATACTCTCTATGATCACAACAATTCTAAGAATAATAACATTTACAAAACCCTTGCATACAGCAATGAAGACAATTTTAATAATAACTTCAAATCTTGCGTCATAAGTATTTGGAGCGGGGATGGAGCACCGATCTGGACCGTCGAATAGAGGCAGGGGTGCTGTTTCAAAATGTGGTGAGGGATTTAAAGAGGGTGGTAGTAAATACGAGGAGCCGGGAATGAAAGGTGATGCAGACCGCGGTTTATGGGTGTAGGGACTTTGGCACCGGACAGGAGCGGTGGGTGGTTTATAAACGAAAGGGCCTGACATAGCGCGAAGTGGGAGCTAAAGTCAAGAGTGAACGTCTTGTGAGAAAATCTTCAGGCGAGGCAGTCAGTCTTATCTATCTTGGTGCTGCCACCCTCGAAGACCGCGAAAACAACTCAACCAGTGTTCGTGCCTACTGCCCTAGTAATGTCGTGTATATCATATCTAAGCAGTGACAAGATGGATGAGTGGCAAAGAGGTGGTTAAGGAAAGCAACGCTGTGCCCAAAATCGAGTTTTGATGCACGTGACTGGACATCCAAAACGAGTAAACGGGGGGTGTATCAAAACACGGAAGACGACATAGTCTTACAGGTAGTGTATATATGGGTATGTATGGTCATAATAACAATGTCAAGGTACCTTTGACAATGAGATAATAAGATAGATCACGTACCAAAAAATTCGATTATTCCCTGACCCTCTGACGAAGGAAATGACGTCTGACTACGGAAGGTGACCACATAACTTCATCATAATTACGTATGTCCCTCCACTTGTTTCAACCTTTTTCAATTCAATTCTCTATTACGAATCATACACAAGTTTCACCAGTACGTATCTACTTATAGTACGACAGACCTGAAGTTCGAGTCATCTTCTTGACCTCGAGCTTCAGGTAAGTTACTCACATACGACTTGTATTACTATCTTCTTGACCTCGAGCTTCAGCTTCAGCTTCAGATATATCATATTCGTACACAAAATACATCCATTCTGTGACATGCTGCGACACCCTCGAGGGAGGGCGAGGCTGTAACGAACAAGAGTGGATATGAAAATGAGGGCTGTTGGAATTTGAAGTTTGTGATTTGGAAGGGAAAATATGCAATGCTTCTGACTTCAGCCATGTGTTCACCATCTCAATACCTGAGCCCTAAGCACATCTGGAGCGTGACCAATGAATGTTGTATCTAGTCGGCCCCAACGTTTTGCACACGGACTGTGCCAGAAAGGCTAAAACTGTATGTGTATGATGATACAGAGAGAATGAGGAGAAATTAGCTGGTATGAAGCTTCCTGTTTTCTAGAATGATTACTGGTGTGGTACAGAAATTGTCGGTGACAACAAACATTCTGCTGGACTAACGGAGTGAGCATTGTGTCTGAGCTGAGCTTGGCAAACAGTTACGGGAATGGGCTGAAGAACAGGTCGCTAACATTTGAAGATTCCGACAATTTCTTTTTTGTATTCTGGGATTTCCATGCGTGTCGTTGTTTCGCGGTTTATCACTTATCAATGAGCTATATATGTATTGGGTTAAATTACTAATTGGACATTCTTATAATCTGGGCGGATGGCAAAACGCATTCACGACTCGTAGCTTGGCTTAAGGGTTTCTCTGTATCAGGAGACTTGATTGGAAGTATGTACCACCCATCCTTCCAGCCGGCACCAAGGAATGTCTTAACTAAAAGGGTCGCTTCGTCAACACGTCACTTGATGCGCACTTCCCTATCATCAAAGCTCAATTCGGGCTCAATTCTCTACCTGAGTCCATGGTCCATCGAGCATTATGCAGGTAGGACATTAAGCTCCATGGTGAACTAGGTCCGATCGATGTATATCAAATGTCGCATCGCATTTAGTATCTACAACTTCTCTTTGCGAGATGCACACAGGATTTCTTCGACACGAAGAATCGCGGATCCGGATGTCCAACCAGCATTAATCATCTTCACATATATCTATGAGAGTATAAGTTTCTAGAAATAGACATTCGAATTAGATGAAGGATAGATAAAAAGGGACATCTTTGAAGAGGCCTGATGAAGAATAAAATACAGCAAATTAAAGAGAGATAAGTTACAGTCTAAATTTTCCCGTTTACTTCGCTCGAAGGCGTTGACGCTAGAACTAAATTACATATCGGCAGCGTCATATATCAGGCCAGTGTGGTTCTGCCTGCCCTCTATGTGTTTGGAGGAATGCTGTCAGACTTCCGAGCCAGAAAAGTGCGCATCGATCGACTCAGTCGCAGTGGCGACCTCGACGTATTCGATACTCGTTTCTTACTTTGCTCCATCGAGACAGACCTTCCTCGAGTATGACATCCTGCTGCCGAAGAATGAGCGCTACCGTACGTTCCAATCGGTTACACAAACTAGATCCACTCTTCGTACTGAGTCCTCAAACTGCTTTCCGACTAGGACCGAAGCTTTGAATATAGTCTCCACAGTTACGAGATTAGCGTGGACTCACAGAAAAAGACCCTGTGAACGATCAAACAAAGGTCTCCGGGGCAGTCAAATTTGTTTGTGGGGTCGGCCCTTTGGTTTAGGTAGAATTGTAAGACCAGGTAATCCAGGGAGAATGATAACTAAGGCCCTGATGCCAGCACCAGAATAACAGTGTTTGGTCAGAAAAACGGTATGAGAATTGTCTGAGTGACTGTCATGTCACACCTGTGATAATCCGATAATAACACTGCTTTCTCACTCCCTCACTCAACATGTATCCGCAAACCCTGCTTGAAATGTTTAACGCTGTTCCGCTGAACTCAAAGGATGACAATGCGTGGAATGGCCCTTGGAACGCACTCTTGACCCATTTCTTCCCCATGGAACAAGGCTGGGAAGTCACACCTAAGGTAGGATACGGATCTGAAGGAGCTCTCACTTATCACCTTTAGGTTTCATCACCTTGGTCTATGGTGCCAATCGATCTCGCTGTAAACTATGTCATTAGCTATAACAATGCGGCAATCCTTGCTATGTATGTCAAGGTCAAGCCATTCGACCAACTCGAGGTACTTACGGCTCGAGCTGAGGCCCATGAACAAATGCGTCGCCAGATTGGTGATTACTTCAAACTTGCCCCGCCGACTTTCATTGGTCTCAGCGCGTTCGGGCATATGGCATGCAAATACGAGCTCATGAAGACTACGCACGTCACACCTCATATGTTGTCAAGGTCTCTGCAACACCTTAGCGACACTGTGCCTGAGGAGTATTGGGATCTGGACTTGAAGACTGAAGAAGGGTGCCATTGAATGATGGCTATCATTGAACAGGTTAAAAATATGGTTCTCGCTGAAGGTATGTGTAAACGCAATTTTGCTACTCTCATTCAATGAGATTCTTGATCAGCCGCCAAAGGTGCCTAAGTCAACAGCTGTCCACGACACAGATAAGGCACCTTCACAATGCTGCATGACTTGAGCTTTTCTGCTATGTACATCTACTCTGTTTCAGTTTCGAAGTTGTCCATACATCACGTCTATATATGACAGTCTTACAAACTCCAAGAGATTGATTTTGAATACATGACATTGAGTTACTTTCACGAGTTGTTTGAGTGCTCGACATCTTGAATAGGGAAAGGGAAAAAAAAAACATAAATTAATTATAAAAACTACAAAAATTGAGGCGTGGGACTATCATACATCTCGACCTACATCACAGGCTGTCCTGGTGTTGTCAGCCCAAGTCCCTGAAGCGAGTGATTCGAGAGTGAAGGTGTGAAAAGCCATGACACCAGAGAGCATGACATGTATTGCACACTAGTACGCCAATACAATACAATACAATTACATGTATCTACGGGAGCTTCTCGAGCCCCTACACATGAGCATCAAAGAACACAAAGAACAAACAAACAAACAAGTAGCTATATATTTATTCAATACGGAACCTGGAATGTGGAATGGGAGGGATAAAGAACGGTAGTGAGGGAACTATACGGACAGTATCAAGTATGTCAACACTCACAGAAGAGGGCGGGCAGGTGCACGACAAACAGGAAAGAGTGGGAGGGAGGATACATACGAAAGAATGAAAGGGATAGGTTACATATAGCGACAGATGAGCGTGATCGGATGGCTTTTCTACAACTGTGGTGGGGACGAGGAGGGTAGAGGAAATGTATGAGTACGACATAAATTAAAATTCTCAATTAAAGCGCGTTGTAAACAGTTTGACGAAAAAAGGAGAGACAAGCAAGCTATTAAAAAGATCAGGTGTGTAGAGAGAGTGGGACAGTACGCAGTCATCTGTTGGTTCGTGCTCGGCATCAAGCATTAGCGATCTACAGAAGGTTGAGCAAGGGCAACACTGAAAAACGAAACATATTCACCTTTAAAGCTCTCGGCCTCTCAACTTCTTCATAATGACTCCCACGATCATTGCCCGTGTGGTCATGTCGGTATGGCTGGTTGTACAAATGGTCTGCATACCCGCCATATGCATCATGTTCGTCGGAAGGGTTGTGGTTCAACGATATACCACGCTGCAGCGTAACGGCACTGGGACCAGGCACAGGGCTAGGATCAAGACCGGCAGTTTCAAGAAGCTGATGTTCTGGCAATGTGGCCTGTGGGCGGTAATATGGCTGTTCTTTCTGTTCATGTCCCTGCAATGGAGACGGATACTGCGAGTTATATGTGGTGTCCTGTGGATGAGAATGTGCCTGGGCATGATCTGCATATACCTGGGCCTGCTGCGGATGCTCATACGCAATGGCAGGAGGGTATGTGTTGTTGAGTACTTACAGTATAATGAGGACCACCCCAGCGCACGTGACCTTACTATAAAATTTCACCCCTAGTGTTGTTGTCTTCTTTATTCTGAAGTTCAACGACACTAGGTATGTATCCTTACATTACACAATGATATTTATTCTGAAGTTCAATGACACTAGTACATTTGGTGTCTGTCTGTAGCCGCTGCATATAACTTGCTGCCACAGGTTATGGGCCCTGGCCCTCACAGACTAACACCGAAGATAGAATTGGAATTGAATACCGCTCCGCATACAAACATAGTAGTGCTACATAATTCCCCATTCCCCATTTGCTCAATAATTGCACAACTTCTCACACGCACACTATAATTGGTCTCCCTGCCTATCATGGACGACACCAATCATATGATGCGATCACCGATGGAGAAGCTCAGCATTATCAAATATGCAGAGTGGGAGAAGGCCATGTTTGGCCGCCTAATGTCGGTGGGAGGAGCACGGATAGTAACAGGCAAAGAAGTTCCACCCCTTCTTGAACCCACTAATCCCACCTCGATTGTGGCTTGGAACTTGTATCTTCTGAGAAGTGACCGTGCCACTGGTGAAATATACCAATGGTTAGATGAAGGTAACAAGATCCACGTTGACAATATATGAGATAAGCCATCACTTATGTGGACCAAGCTCCGTGAGGTTCACTCAAAGTCGGCACCAAATGCACGTTTCAATTTGCTGAGCGATCTCTTCAACATATGACTGCATGATGGCGAGGCTTTGACTCAGCTCTGCATGCGAGTAAAAGGTACAATGCAATGTATTCATTCTCTCCGACCACCATTGGGCTTCAAATCAGATGAAACAGTCAGACCTGGGTATACTCTGGAAATGCTCGATGACGAGCTGTGCTCCATGGCTATGTTGTGAGCTCTTCTATGTGATGAGTATGCACCATTCATTTCATCAGTCTTGATGCTCAGCTCTTTGACGAATGATGCTGTGGAAGAAGCATTTCAGACAGAAGAAGTGCAATGCACAGCCACTGCCAAGAAGACTGCTGCTGTGGCTGCAGCCTATGTAATCAAGTGCTATTTATATGATGGCAAACACAAGATTATTGATTGCCCTGTCCTTCAAAATGCTTGCACGCATGTCAAAAAGGACAACAACACCTCTTAATCTAAAAAGAGAGGAGGGTGCAGAGGAAATGCTGCTGCCAAGGCGACAAACACACCAAAGATTGAGGAGGGTTGCGACGGTCCTGCTGTCAAGGCTGAAGCTGCAGTTTGTAGATCTTCTTTGTCAGTTGCCATCCCTTCTGACAACATGTGGAACACAGACTTGGGCACCATGAGTTCTATGACACCACATCGTGAATGGTTTTTACCGGACTCCTTCAAGCCTTTCAGAGCACTGATACGCCTTGCCAACAGTGTGACAGTGTACTCGGCAGGAAAAGGATCAGTCAGATTTAGACCATGAGAAAGGGATCAAGATGGGAGACCTCTCAATGATGTTATTTTCACCGATGTTTTATTTGTACCCAAATTAATCAACAATCTGCTGTCAATTACTATGCTTGCTGTACGCCATGGTTTTGTTGTGATCTTCTATGAATGCAAAGTACTATTCTCCATCAATGATGAACTGGTGTTCACTGCAACAGTCGACAAGACCCTGACATCATTCTTGGATAGAGAGACTCTCATCTCATCACCGACTCATGCTGCAAATGTGTTGTACGTCAGACCAATATCTTTCACTAAGATTGACAGGTCTCTTCTGCATTGGAGAATGTGCCACCTTGGAGCAGACAGGCTGGAACAACTGATAAAAGAAGGCCTTATGCATGATCTAAAGATATTGTCTGATACACCGCTACCATGCATATGCGAACCATGCCTTCAAGAGAAGCAGCACCATGTACCATTCCCATGTGCTGCCGATAGAGCACCAGAAGTACTCAGGAGAGTATTCAGTGACATACATGGTCTGATGCAAGTTGGAGGCCATCAGTCAAATTGCAAGTGGTGGATCACATTTGTTGATGACAGTATGAGATGGATGGAAGTGTGCAACATGTACCAAAAAAGCAACGCTTTGAGCACCTTTAAGACTTACAAGGCTCAGGTTGAGCGCTATGCAGAAAAGGCTATTAAATGCATCTATTTTGACAAAGGAGGAGAGTATACATCTCATGACTTCATGAACTACTGCAGGTCTGAGGAAATATGTGTTGAGTTTACAAACACTGCTATGCCTCAGCAAAATGGAGTGGCTGAACAAATGAACATGACTATTGAAGAGAGCATTATGTCTATGCTGTTAAAGACGAACTTGCCACCAAGCTTCTGGACATATGCGCTAAGCACATACCGGCATGTCTATAACCACTGTCCCATGTCAGCCCTGCCACATGACATGACACCATTCAAGGTGTACAAAGGCAAGAAGCCATGTATTTGGCTGTGCTGCATATGTACATTCAGTGGGAGATGTTCCACGTTTGGTGGAAGCTCAACCTGTGCGACCACCACATCAGCTACAAGCTTTGCCTCCACCATAACAGCTGAGTCAGCATACACAAATACCTACTCGAGGTCCAAATGTGGACTACTAAGATACTATACAGTGCCAAAGCAACTGTGAATCACCTCTAGTTCAGGAATCCCCACTACCACTACTATCCTCACCGTACCCTGAGGAACCACCAGTGCAGCCCCTGTGGGAAATCAACATGGGCAATGTTGATAACCATGGGGAGCAGGAGGTAGACCTCGCACTCAACCTCCACTCAGACAAGGCCTTACTTCAAGCCGGCCATGCTTTTGTTGAGCATGGTATGGATATTGGCGGTTACGGTGTAGTACATGCTAACCTGGCATCAGCATTCAAGGTCAGTGTGCACGATATAAATCCACGATCATATCGTGAGGCAATGGTGAGTGACAATGCAGCCAAATGGCACAAAACAATGGTCGAAAAAATGAATGCACTCAAAGACAACGGCATGTGGCGTGCGGTATATCTGCCTGTCAGAAAAAGAGCCATCGGTTTAAGGTGGGTGTTTAAGGTAAAATACTGACCAGATGGTGCCATCAAACATTTCAAGGCTCGTGTTGTAGCCCAGGGATTTAGTCAGCAGCCTGGTGTGGACTTTGACAAGATGTTTGCCCCAACGGCATGGTGGGTGGCAGTGCAAACTGTGCTGGCTTTGGCAGCTGCTGAAGACATGCACCTTGAATCTGTTGACATCTCGTCAGCATTTTTGCATGGCATAATTGATACAGAATTTTACAAGAAGTTCCCGGAGGGGTTTGCAGACAAGGTCCCTGCAGATGTCCAGCGCAAGCCTGGGGAGGGTGATGCTTGTGCCAAATTAGAGCGAGGGATATATGGGCTATGTCAAGATGTGAATCTATGGAATAAGCATCTCCATCAGGTCCTGGTAAAGATAGGATTCACTCGGATTGCATCAGACCCGTGTGTCTATGTCTATCTTCAAGACAATGTCTGTATCATCATCCCTATCAATGTCAACAACATGACTCTTGCATCTCAATCCCGCACAGCAATCCTCAAGGTGATCAATGAGCTGTGTAAGTATTTCAAGCTACGCCATCTCGGTCCCACCACTGGCCTGCTGGGCATTTCTGTTACGCACGATTGGGCTCAGCGCAAATTATGGATTGATCAGAGGACCTACGCCATAAAGGTGCTCCCACGCTTTGATATGCTCGACAGCAAAGCCGTCGCCACACCTTTAGACCCTGGCACTCGTCTCTCAAAAGCAGATTTCCCTTAGTCACCTGAAAAAGCTGAAGCGATGCGCTCCATTCCTTATATCCAGGCAACAGGTGCTCTATTATACCTTGCGATGTGCACATGGCTGGACATTACATATGCGGTCGGCGTGTTGTGTCAATTTAACGCATGTGTGGATCGAAGCATTGAAAGGCAGTAAAACATTAAATAAGATACATTTGGGGTACACTGGACTACAAAATTGAGTATTCTGTGGAGGCAGCCTCCTCCCCTCTCTCCCCTTTCATCTCCTATGCCAATGCAGACCACGGCGGCAGCATTGACACTGGATGCTTGACTACCAGCTCTATACTCGTTATTGCTGGTGGTGCTGTGAGTTGGATGTCGAAGTTGCAATCAATCGTTGCTCTCTCTAGCACCGAGGTGGAGTTTGTTGCCGTGAGCAAAACAGGGCACAAGCTTTGTTCGCTACAGAATTTCTTAGCTGACATTGGTATACCTCAGTTGATGCTGCTCACACTAAACCTTGACAACCAGTCTGCAATACTGGTCTCCAAGCAACCTGAGCACATGGGCCGCCTCAAGCACCTTGACAGGCACTGGTTTTGGCTCTGTCAGGCCATCTATGATGGGAAGATTAGGCCAGTCTACATTCCTTCTGAGGATATGGTCACTGACCTGCTCACCAAACCTTTGACATGTGACGCCGTTGACAAACTTCAAAGGAGAATGGGGATCGTGGATGAATTCTCCAGGTCAGATCTCCGGTGATGCTGCGGGCACTCCGTCAGGTGGGAGTGTTGAGTACTTACAGTATAATGAGGACCACCCCAGCGCACGTGACCTTACTATAAAATTTCACCTCTAGTGTTGTTGTCTTCTTTATTCTGAAGTTCAACAACACTAGGTATGTATCCTTACATTACACAATGATATTTATTCTGAAGTTCAACGACACTAGTATATTTGGTGTCTGTCTGTAGCCACTGCGTATAACTTGCTGCCACATGTGTCGTAGTCGTGACCATGTGCATAGCCCAGCATCATGCTAATACTGATGCCATGACCAATCTCCCTCATCCATATGCCTCAGTTGACATTGGGGGCTGCGCAAAAGTACCGTGACTGCTCATGTCGCTATAGACACTGCTGGGGCCATTATACCCATCGTACCTGTCATGCATGTCCAAGAATGGGGGCACAGACGTGTTGGTGGCTTTGAGGGTGGCCTTGTTGACCTCACAGTCAAACTTGGCATGACGTCATTGGCAGATGATGAACATCATGAGAAAAATGAGGAGGGCAAGACCAATGATGCTAACCGTGGTAAATATGCCTGCAACAGCGCCGGTGTTTTGGAAGAACCTATTGTCAGGTCAGTAAGTAGTGGAGGGAAGAAGCAAGAGAAATGCACTATTTATCTGAATCAGCAGTTCCAGTGAATAATGTAGAATGAAACTAGACACTTACCAACATTGCAGCCCACCTCCACGCTGACACAATACCACTAGCAATAAGACCAGGTCTGATCCTCCTCAAAGCGCTGCAGAACTCCTCTGAATTGAAGAGATTGTATGGGGTGTAATGTTTTTGAAGGGCAGTCAGCCCAAGCATAAGCCGGCTAAAGAAAAGGCCAATGCCTGCATACCCAATCAATTTTAGTTGGTAGCTTTGTAAGTTGAAATGAAATCACCAACCAATAACTAATGAAGAGGGAAGCGAATAATATATGAAAGAGTTGTGGGGAGACAACGTACCAACGCTATACCCCGCATCCTGAGGGAGGATAGGTGAAGTAGTTGAAGACATTGAGGGAGATGGAAAAAAGCTATGGAAAGGGACAAGGCAGAAACATCTCTGAATATAGTAAGAGATTGCTTATCGTAATCTGCAGCTGGTGTCAACTAATAGATAAGATGCAGAAGTTTGTTGAATGCATGTAATAAGACTGTGGATAAGTGCAGCATCATGGAAGGTGCCATGTGTAGATCTTTGACTTTGTTGCGCTGTCAAGAAGATTTACACATTATTATTGTGTTAATACAGAATGTTGCAGATCATATGTTACAGTGGGATGGGCGAGGACATGGTCTGGTAGCTGCGTGCTCTGACCTTTCGCAACCTAATGAAAGAGAAATAACTACTTTTAGCAGCGATTCAGGTGGGTGGGAAGGATGAAACATGTTCTTAACTTTACCTGATTTTCTGACTCTCTAAGTCTCTCCGGTTCCGTGAAAATCATTATGGCATGAAGCTTTTCTGATAACTCTCCTGGATTGTATGTTACCTTGATTGCAACATTTCGCTAGATTAGACTTTGGGCTGGGAGGGCAGGGAAATTTTTCTGCTGTCGCAGGCTTGGCCGGTACGAGAGCACAACAAAACTTCTGATCACGAAGCAGAAGAGAATTCGTGTAACAGCACAGCCACCCTCATTAAAAGACCATCAAATCTCACGACTGATAGGCCAGCCATTAATTGAGTCGTGCAAGCACCAAATTTCTACTATAGGTTTGAGCAGTTGCCATCAGTTTCGAGCTGCAACATCATAGGAACTGATGAAAATCGGTGTATTATAACAGCAGCTCAATAAAATAAGTATTCAATGGCAGCTCCACCCTGAAATAGCCTACCACAATTTAAATGTCACACTGGGAAAATCAATCTTGCACAATTCTCTATAATAGGACTGAGCAGTCGCCATACCTTAGAGCCTGTAACGCAAGCAAGTAGAGTCCTTCTTTTGTTCTTAATTTCTTTTTCAGAGTCAATCATCCAATACGGCAGCATACTCGCTCCTGAAATGGTCCTACGTCTTCAACACCTCTGTGGGTCTATCTGTTGTGATTTTTCTACATCATCTTTTCCCATGCATTGATCCTAGGTCCTCATGTTAAATGAAGATGGCAAAAAACTGCGTGTAGTTGCATATACGACCTGTATGTGTGTGCATACACTCATTTTTGATGGGGGATTAGGAATGCACATAAAGGTTTGGCGCAGGGCGTTCAGGTGGAAGGGTGCGCAGAAACTGTGTTTTTGCGTCGAAAATGATGGAGATTGTCCGAATCATGTAAGGAACAATGAGGTACTGAGAAATTTTAGTAACAACAGATAGAAATGGGATTGAAGATATGTATGAAGGACAACACACTGGTACACTGTATTGGGAAGCTGGCCAAACAGTGAAAAAATGCTGTGATGAAGTGGTGCATCTACAAAAATGACAGCTCTATAGATGGCTAGGTGAACATACTGCCACAGGTGCTGAGCAGATATTGAGTTGCCAGTCAGGTAGACAACAGATATGGCAGTGCTACTCAGGTGCAAGACATGTACTGTGGCCACCATTATGATATCTCCTATGTACTGGAGTGCCTATCAAGTTGAACTATATATACCTGTGGCTTTCCAGAGAGTTGGCATGTACTTATATAGCATGCATGCTGGCATCAATATATACTTGTTGCCAGACTGAGATGTCATGTGCATGAGATGTGAAGACCTTGTTGTTTCCAGCAAAATCAACAGCCAAAAAACCTTGACTATCTGTGAGTGCAAACTAGACAGTGATGATTACATTTTGATCTCTCTCATAGACTTAGTCAGACACACAATTTTTATTTATAATTCTGCATATCCTAGCATCTCTTCTAGACTATTGGCACCTTCATCTCCATCCTCAGGGCCCAATTCATCAAACTCTGGTTCACTTTCCCACTCTTCATCCTCTCCTATATAAACATCCTCTTCCTCTTGTTGATTCATGGGATCCTCATATCCATAGTCTGCTTCCTCAACCTCAAATGAATTCTCTAAGAGCTCATTCTGTGGTTCTTCAGCTTCATTTTCATCTTCTTGCTCTTGTTGATCTGGATGTTATAAGTCTGAGCAATGCCTATCACGAAGGAAAAAGTTTGTTTCTTTGCGAATATTCTTGTGACCCACTCCTCCTCCTCGAAATCTCATCATCATGTCTCTATCCACAAACCTAATTAAGGTTAGAATTGGTATAAGCAAAGTGATGATCATGATAACTCACATTCCTATACTGAATAATACATAATCATCATTATTTTTCTCAGGACCACGAGCATTTGCACTGAGAGGGAGAAAATCAGATGTACGTCCATGGTTGAATGAAGGGATGAGGTGGACACCACGGATGATGCGTGCAGGATCAAGAAACCCAAATGTTGCATCATCATTGCCATCTACAAAGCCAACTTGGTGCAATTGTCGATTTTTCCATCCACCTTTAGATTCCATATCACGCCCATACCATCAAATCCAGAGGAACTCAATACGTTGTGGGTCATAACTTTTTGATTATGCACCAATGTATAAGACCATTACATGAAAAATGCCAATGATGCGGCAGAATCAATAGGGAAATGGTTCTTGGCCATTTTCACCATCTTCATGAGATAAAACTATTGCATTTGCATGTGTTCGTGGATTAAGCGTGTCCTGTGCTCGCTGGCAGTCATAGGTAGTGTAATTTATGCGTAATCGTTTGTGTCGGTATATTTTATCATTTAAAAAAATGATATTGCGACGTTCAGTAGATGTGTATTGAAGAACATCTCCATCATGATCTTGATTGAGGATATATGCAAGACAATGATCCTTCAATTTAATAACAAAGTCCTTTAAGGATTGAATTAGTATCAAATTACTACTATTCAAGTTTATAGGCCTACTTTGAGTGCTGGATCATTAGCATTTTCACTTAACCATTTAGGAAGATGGAGGCCATGTCGAACATCTTGTAAGATAACATGATGGTCAGTTGGAGATCCTGCAGGTAGATCTTCAATGTCATCAAATTGAAGCCAGGGTGTTGTTTGGCTCTGCTTCTGCCTTGTCCAGCCTGAAGTATTTGAAATTTTTGGAGCTCTTTCTTGAATACGCCGAAGAATGCGCTGGCGTTGTTCATACTTGGCAATACCAATTGTGTATGAGCTTTTCTGAATAACTGGAAAGATCCGTTTGACTTGTTGATGAGCCAATTTACCCTATGAGATTTTTGAGTCTATCAATAAAAATAAATAGAGCAAATAATCACTTACAACTTGAGTTGAGTAATTGTCAGTTGTTCCATGGTGCCAGATTGTATTGACATAATCACCAAGCCCATGCAATTTGACTGTCTTGAGATTGAATTCAACCACCTTAGTAGCACGCTTTTTTTTTTGACTGGCTCCTCAGCAGACTCAATTATTGTAGCTTGAGTTTTTTTCTTGATTGGCTCAGAAGATTGTGCTGCAGCTAGGGCGGCTCTTCATCTACCACGTGCAGCTACCTCTCCAGGGAGTTCACGAGTTTGAAAAACACTACAAGTATCTTTTTTGAAGTGGCGGAGATCCTGACCCAGGCATGTAAGAGAGCTGCTAAGATCTCGAAGTGTAGACTCTGTATGCATTTTTAACTTGGCTAGTCCATGCCATGTTGCAAGTTCAAATAAGAGCTCAATAAGATTGGTATCGTGAGGTTCTGGAAGTAACCCATCGAAAGCTGGTATGGCACACTGTAATAAGAAATAAAATAATTATTTTCAATGAGAATTTGATGTAGAGTTTACCTGTAATATATCTTCATAGTCTTGTGCAGCCATTTTCTTCATTCCAGCTGTGTCATGACTAAATTTATGAATAGTATCTCTTCCAAATGTTGGAATTTTGCGAAATCTAAATTTAGACATTTAAAAAGGATCAATGTTTGAGATAAAGTGAGTCACTAACTGATGATTCAGTTCTTGTATAGAATCATTACCAGCTGCATATAAGAGTCGAAGAGAGTGCTTAAAAACAGCCAGAAAAACACCAATCTCAAACTCATGAAGGATATCTGATGTTATTATAGAATAAAAATCAAATCCATGTTCACTGAGTTGAGTTGAAAATGCATTCTAAAATATATATTAATTGATAAAAAATATATCAAAAAATAAACTTATTTTTTTACCTGTGATGATGTTAAAGATCCATCTTCAAGAAGAGTTTTGAGAGCTGTGCTTGCAACTCCATATCCCTTTTGAAACATCAATTTTCTAGCCTTTTCAACACAATCTTGTCTCTCTTTATTATCAACCCTCATCCATGTCTGACGTCGCTTTTGGTCAAGGATCCTACCAACTTGTTGGATCTCATCTACCTGGATCCAGCACAATGGACATGGATATTGAGAAAGATACTGGATACAAGTGATGAGAATTCTAATTAACTGTTAGCTTCTTCAAAAGCAAAATAAATAAAACATCTACTTTTCTGGATAATCCATTGAATAAGTGATAAATCGTGGGAACCATCGTCGAAGAATTGAATCAACAGCATATGAGAGAAGCCCATTGATATAAATGTCCATAAAATCAGGATCCAAAATGCAGAGCCATGCAACATTCAACACTTCTCTCCGTACAAACTTGAGAATATCTGCTGATGCAGGCACTCCATACTGTCCAATGTACCAATCTTGAAATGTGTCTGGTAACTAAAAAAACAATTTAGTCTTTGATCATCCTGAAAGACAGAAACATACCTTTGGAATGTATGCAAGATGGTTTTCAGAGAAGGAAGAAGGTTTTCCTCGAATATTTTTCCATTGGTTTGTAGGATAAAAATAAATTGGCCAAAGTGATGCTTTTCCAAAGTTTGTCAAGTGGGTTGAGTCTGACCAGAGAGAAATTCCAAGTACAACATTCTCAATCCCATCTACTTTAGGTAATTGACAAACATTTTCATACTCCTTGATAAAAGCATTTGCAGTAAAAGAATCAGATATGATCCTCTCAGGAGGAGCATTAGAAAATGGTTGCCAAAAGGACTTGTATGGATGAATTGTGAAAGTCAATGCAGAAGGGCTCTCAAGAACACCTTCTATGATGTTTTGAAAGGACCGATGAGCAAAGCCAGGCACTTGAAAGACAGGTGCAGCTGCTTCAGATGCATGCTTGACACTAGTAGCAGGCACTGATATCCTGAGTTTTGAATGAATCCAGCCATTTTTTAACCAAGAAGAGTTGGTCAGAAGGTCCAGAAGATGAAGAATGGCTGAAATCATCAAGCCGTTTACTTTCTCGTCCAGAATCAAAGCCTTTGAGATCTTTCTTCTTCCAATCATTTTGGAGAATGTAGTCATGGACAAGACGATTTATTTCAGCATCAGATTTGAGGTTAGAACCAGTAGTGTAAGGGCGACCTCTAGAGGCTGTGGCTCAGTCACACAGCTGACAGAGGGAGATCCAAAGTGTATTAGAATATATACTGACAATATCAAGGTAGCTACTCACCTGGCAGAGGGAGATCCAAAGAGAACAAGTCTGGGGATTCCCTATGCCAGGTTGGACGCTTCTGGGGCCTCTGAAGCGTGGGAAACAACTGTACAGTACAACAAAACCTTAAAAACTCGAAAATTGACTAACCAAACAAGTGTGCAAACAAGGGAGGAAAACTCCGGACTTTAGAAGTCAGAAAGGCAAACTCCAGCTTATCTAAGCAGCCTGGAGCGGTGCTGAAGGGCCCACACTTGTCTGAGTGATAGCTAAAGAACCAGAGCACCTCAAAGGTTGAGAATAGTACTAACAGATAGTGTTGGAAAAGTAGTAACAGCAAAATGAGAGAATGATAGAAGAAATAAGGAAGTGAATGAAAGGAGAGTGAAGGAATAAAGAGTGAAAGAAGAAAGGAATGGGGAGTCCCCTGACATCACCCCCCCTCTAGAGTGCGGCGTCTCGACGTGCTGGATAGAAGTAGTTCTGGATGGCCTGGTCTACCTTGGAAAGAGAATAGAGGCCTCTGATTGCCTGAGGAGCATTGGGATGCTGTTGATAGAATTCCCAGACCAAGGCAGGGGCATGGACATTCTCTTGTGGCTGCCAGGAAACGTCTTCAATTCCATAGCCCTTCCACTTGACCTTGAACTGAAGCTTATTCCTAAAGAGTCGGCTGTCTAGGATCCGCTCCACTTCGTACTCCTCTTGGTTGTTTACCAGAACAGGTGGTGGAGGTGGCTGTGGACGTCGACCTGGGATTGGATCCTCTGGGGCTGGAGAAAGCTTCACCACATTGAAGACTGGATGGAGTCGACTCATTCCACTAGGCAGCTTGAGTCGATAGGCAAGTGGGCCTACCTGTCTTACTATAGGAAAGGGTCCTAGACGACGGTGAGAGAGCTTCTGAGAAGGTCGGGTAGTGGCAATGTCAGAGGCATCCAGGTAGACTCGATCTCCAGGCTTGTACTTGGGGGCTGGAGTTCGTCCACGATCGTAGTAGCGGGCCATGTCATCCTTTGCCTTAGCTAAAGCTGCCTTGGCTTCCTCCTGGGCTGCCTTCATCCGATCTATGAACTCGTTGACAGCTTCATTCTCTGAAGGTTGTCCACGAGGCTCAAATCCCATCCGAGGGTGTCGACCAGTATCTAGAAGGAAAGGAGACATCTGGGTGGCAGCGTGTACACGGTTGTTGTACTGGAACTCTGCCTCTGGTAATAGATCGTCCCAGTCATCCTGTCGTTCATTGCAGAAGAGCCGGAGATACTGTTCTAGCTCCTGGTTGACACGCTCAGTCTGGCCATCAGACTGGGGGTGGTAGGCTGTGGAAGTGTGGAGTTTGACATGGAGGAGGCGATACAGTTCTCTAGTAAACTCTGCCACAAACTGAGGTCCACGGTCCGAGACATAAGCATCTGACAACCCATGGAGTTTCCAGACATGCTTCCGGTACAGATTGGCTGCACCCATGGCTGAGCAAGTAGTGTGTGTTGGAATAAAATGAGCACGCTTGCCACAGAGATCCACTACCACCATGATCGCATCATATCCATGAGAATCTGGTAACTCAACAATGAAGTCTACTGAGGCCACACTCCAACGCTCAGCTGGGATAGGCAATGGATGAAGCTGTCCCATAGGAGGCTGACGACGAGGCTTAGTCTGAAGGCAAAGATCACAGGTGGAGGTGTAAGAGCCAATATACCGTGACATTTGAGGCCACCAGTAATTCCGCAAGACCAGCTCCAGTGTCTTCCATCTGCCAGGGTGTCCTGCAACTCGAGAGTCATGATGCTGCTCCACAATCCACCTCCGGAGGTCTGGCAGGTTGGGAACATAAATGCGTCCCTGGAAGGTGAGAAGACCATTTTCCAGAGACAACTCGTCGGTGTGGACAGACTTCACTCCA
Source organism: Macrolepiota albuminosa (assembly GCA_027475525.1). Classification (NCBI taxonomy): domain Eukaryota; kingdom Fungi; phylum Basidiomycota; class Agaricomycetes; order Agaricales; family Agaricaceae; genus Macrolepiota; species Macrolepiota albuminosa. Next base: position 658,528 of record JAMWFC010000073.1, read on the forward strand.
GTTTTCTCTTGAGCATGCAAGGCCATGGCAGCCTTAGCTACCAGATCTTCTTGAGCGCCCTCCCGGTTACCTCGTCGGATGTCTCGAAGAATGCTCACTTCTTCTCCCTGGCCAACCACATCTTCTAGAGCACGGATAGCAAATAGCTCTGGCTTCAGGAGTACAATATTGTCATTGTCACTAGCTCCTGAACCATGGTCTGCTCGCCTAGAAAGCGCATCTGGCTTACCCATGCTCCGTCCAGGTTTGTGATGCAGAGAGAAGTCGAAGTTGGCCAGATACAAGGACCATCGAGCCTGTCGGCGGTTAAGTTTCTTGGCCGTCCGAAAGTACTCTAAGTTCTTGTGATCAGTCCACACCTCAAATTTATGCCTGGCACCCTCAAGGAAATGTCGCCACTCCTCAAATGACCGAATGATAGCTAGCATCTCCTTGTCATGGATCTCATAATTTCGCTCCACGGCATTGAGACTCTTGGAGTAGAAAGCCACAGGATGCCACTTACCATCCTCTCTTGACTGTTGAGAGAGAACGGCCCCAGTAGCAAAATCAGAGCTATCAGCTTCGACACGGAAGGGAGAGTCATCATCTGGGAATATAAGGACAGGCTTTGAAGTGACTGCCTGTTTGAGGGCGTCAAAGGCTGTCTGCTGTGCTGCATCCCAGTGCCAAGGAGTGTCCTTAGTGGTGAGATCAAAGAGGGGCCGGGCATGGTGTGAGAAATCCTGAATAAACCTCCAGTAGAAGTTGGTGAAACCCAGGAAGGCCTGAATCTTCTTCTTGTTCTTCGGCTCTGGCCACTCCGCTACACCAGCCACCTTGACTGGGTCCATCTCAGCCATTCCATGAGAGATGATCAGTCCAAGATATTCAACCTTAGTCTGCTCAAACTCGCACTTCTCTGGCTTAAGATAGAGCTGGTGCTGGCGAAGACGTTCCAGTACGATGCGCGTAATCCGACGATGCTCCTCTAGAGTCTTGGTATAGATGAGAATATCGTCAAGGTATACGCACACAACACCTTCCGCTATGAGGTCTCGGAAAATGTCGTTCATCATGGTCTGGAAGGTGGCAGGGCTATTAGTGAGGCCGAAGAACATTACCAGAGGTTCAAAGAGTCCACAATTTGTTCGGAATGCTCCCTTCCACTCATCTCCTTCTTTGATGCGCACATTGTTGTAGCCCCAGCGGACATCCAACTTGGTAAAGTAGCACGCACCTCGGAGGTTGTTGACAAGCTCTGAAATGAGTGGTAAGGGGTAGCAATTCTTCACAGTCATCGCATTCAAGACTCGGTAGTCCTGAACCAGACGTAGAGATCCATCCTTCTTCTTAATAAAGAAGACTGGAGAGGCCATCGGAGACTTTGAGGGACGGATGCGACCAGAGTCTAAATTCTCCTGCAAAAAGGCATCAAGCTCATCCTGTTCTCTGGGAGAGAGTGGGTAGACCTTGCAGCTAGAGGGCTCAGCATTGGGTGTAAGCTCAATTGCATGGTCCCACTGCTTATGCTCTGGCAGGGAGTCAAATGATGCCTTAGAGAAAACATCCTCAAAGTCTTGCAGGTGATGAGGAACTGCATCTCGGAACGACTTAGGAGCAGAGTTGGCAGCAAATGCCTGAGCTAGCCGCTGGGAGGTAGTTTGGCTAGCTCTAATCTCTGCTACAGTTGGTGGAGGTCGTACCATAGTCGCATAAATCCTATCACCTGTCTCAATAGCCTCGTCTGGAGACTCTGGGTCAGGAGCACATCCAAATTCACCCTCACATCCGTCTTCCATCTGGGCTTCACTCGCTACACCTCGAACGTCCTCATAGAGGGCCTCTCTATAAGGGAACGCCAAAGGAGGAGGATCCAGTAGGTCGAGGTCTGCAAAGGGGAGGTGTCCAACTCGGCAAGCCCTGATAGCAGCACGCTCATGGACTGACTCTCTGCGCTCCTCTCTAACTTCCTTGGCGCATGTGGAACACCGTCGAGGGCAGCGGCTCATGCTCACCTTACCCTTGGCCCAGTAAATCTCAGGATTGTGATCACGCAGCCAGGAGAACCCAAGTATCATGTCCTGCTTTCCTAGGCTGGTGACCGCAAAGACTGCACGCTCGGAATGAGTCTGATAATGAAGGACTAAATCCACCACTGAGCGGATGGATCCAGCTTCATTGAGCGTACCGTCAATGTTATAGACTGGAATAGGGTGAGAGAGGGGACGGGTAGTGAGCCGGTGTTGTTCCACATAATGGGTGTCTAGGAAGAGTCCAGTAGCGCCACTGTCTAAGAGAGCTATGACGCTTCGAGTCTGCTGAGTGTCAGTTGTCTCAATCTCCACATTCAGATGCAGAGAGTTGGGAGAGGGAGTAGAAGCAACAACATAGCGACGGGGAAGGCATCGTTCCCAAGCTGGGACACATGGTCGTCAGACAGGAGAAGGAGGAGAAGAGGTCTTAGCTGAGGCTTGGACCAAGGGGGTATTTTGTACGTCGGAGGGGGTGCTTACAGTTTCAGTCAGAGAATCAGGAGCAGGAAGCGATACATTAGAAGACTCTACTGATTGACATGTAAACTGATTAGCACCAGGCGGCGGAGGCATACAACTCATCCGTCGCTCTATTGAAAACCTGTAACGAAGTTACAGGGTTTGTGAGAGCTTAGGTTCACACAGTACAGAATCAGACCAGACTGGTCTATTGACTATGTAGTGTAAAACAAAGATAAGCTGCTTAGTAAGCAGCATATGTACAGTATTTATAATATGTAAATAATAATATTATATTATAATAATAATATAATATCTACTAAAGTAAGTAAGGCTATGTGGCCAACGCCACATAGCGGGCTACGCTACACACCCCCCAATCAGACCGAGCTACGGTCTCGAGATAAGATGACGGTCAGGCCGTCGGTAAGTCAGGAATGGGGGCAATGGGAGAGTCCCCAGGCTCCCAGAATGGGTCGGCGGTCGCGTCGTCCATGTCGTAGTCGAGGAGTTCATCCTCGGGTGCGGGCTCATAAGAAGTGCCCGATGGCCCTGCTACTGGCAGGGAGTCGTCATAGTCCCGGAGGGGGGATAGTGTGAGAGTGGGGTCAATAATCGACCCCAGGACAGGTGGTTGGGGTTCAGGAAGATTCCCAGTGTCGGACAGGTACTGGCGCGTCCAGATCTTGCAGGCATGAATGTCTTGCCTGATTAGGAGGTACATCCCCTTGGTGAGTGCGTCATTGTAAGCACAACGACTGTCCTGCTGCTGGAGCATCAGGCGTTGGCGATCGCCAATGGTGGCCTCGCGCCACCCTTCCCACTGAGCAATGGACTGGGGAGTCCCGTAATGGTCGAGGCGTTGTAGCCTCTCGTCGTCGATAGCGGCCGCCTCGTTGTAGAGATGGCTGTCGCTGAAGAAGAGGTGGGCCAGGTAGGTGACCCCATAGGTGTATGCATGGTCAGCCCAGCTGACCGGAATCTGGTTGTGAAGAAGGACACGTAACGCGTCCGAAGTGGTGAATACGGAAGCTGATGCTTCCGGGATGTCCACAGCCCGAGCCTCGAAGTTAGGATCGTCGGCGTGGAGGGGCACAAAAACGTGCCCTGTAGCAGCCTTGTACTCGGCCATGGCCTCTTTGTAGAGACCTGGCCTTGCAAAGACATAGGCCAGGTACTTGTGTACGGTGGTCTTGGAGGGGCGGCTGGCGCTGAGAGCGTGTACAAGTGCAAACCCGAACAGGCTGCACCAATGAATGCGCATGGCACAGTCCATATGTTGGACGTCCCAGGACGTCCATAGAGAAGGGCATACGAGCCCAGGTAGTCCAAAGCAAACGGTTGCTTTGGATCAGGGGGAGTAAGGCCAACGAAGGCAATTCTCCCTCCCTCTTTGCGGCGATAGATCCGCGGGATATTCTCCTGCTCCTCTGGACTCGCAAAGGGTACCGAGATGGTCCTATAGGGGACCTCCTTGAGTAGGTGAGACATGGCTCTGTCTCGGGCAGTGGGGTGGCAGTTGAGCGCCACCCGTTTGAATTTGTTGAGCAAAAGATAGCCCAACTGACGCTGACAAATCGGCGTAAACTGGTTGTTCACCAGTGCATGAAGTCTGCGGACTTCTTGAGGACTGCGGGGAAACCCGCGAGGTGACACTTGGTACACCTTACTGTTGTGGGGCGTCGACGCGGCATTGCCCTCTTTATCGGCCTCGAAGGACCTGGCTGCATGGGCTTCTTGCCCGACGAAGATAGTGTTGGTCACTGGCGACCAATAGAACTGGGGAGCTAACCCCGCGCCAAAGAATGAGTTTTGGCGCTCGACAGTGTGATCACGGTAGATCACAACACCAAGCGCATCAGGGATGTGCCCAGTTTCGTCCTCGAGGAGGGCAGCTCCTCGTTTGGCGCTATCCTGCGCCTGGCGGTCCATCTTGGCCCGTCAATTACTGTTGTGCCGTTCGCGCACCATACGTTGTGCCGCTGTCTTGTGCGGCACCGGAGATTCCATACAAGCCTCTTCAGGCTCCTCATACCAATCGTCATCGGAGGGCAGGGACGGCAGCCTCTCTGGCTCAGACTTGTCAGACCGTGGGTCCATTGCCCACACATGCCACGGGAATCGGGCTGGCGGGCCCTCTACCAGTATTGCGGGTAAGAAGGGGATGTTAGCCCCTGGGGCCCCTTTCGGGGCATCCTCAGGGAAGTGCACGTTAACGTATGCGTGCCCTTCCAGGTTCTTACCCTGACGATCTTTTCGGGGTTGTGAGGCCTTAGCCTCTGTGGGGCGTGCACTCACGCCCCTGGAACTCTGCTCCCCAGAGTGCGTGATGGATACCACAGATAATGGTCGCAAAGATGCGACCTCAGACGCGCCGCTGGCGAGGCGCTGGATGAGCCGGGGGGCGGCTGGAGCAGGGACATCCTCATAGAGAAGGATGTCCCATCCTAGTCCGGCCTCCTGGCCGGGAATGACAACGCTCAACTGCATCGAGCGGGAGGGCACGTCGTCCACTCCTTGCCGACGCACCCTTTTGCTGGAGTCGGTGTCCCGACTCGGGGGTGTAGTCTGCCGCTTACAAGCGGCCAATAGAGCAAGAAGATCAGTTTTGCGCTGAGCGTGCATATGATCCATGTCGTCTATCATCCGGCTGATGAGGACGACTGCCTCCGCGTTGCGGAGGTATGATGAGTCTGCGGGTACATCGTACCCGTTGTCTCCCAGGCGTTGGAGAAGGGTAGCCAGGACTAAGTCCTGGTTGAGACTGGGCTCGACAGCCCGTGCTTTTCCTTTGTCGCATCGAGGATGCGACTCTTTTTCCGAGCTGGGCTCGGATTGGTGCAGCATCTCGAGCCGCTGTAGCAAGGAGAGCTTGGCTAGGCTCTCCGTCAGCGCATCAGTCGATGAACTGATGCTTTGTTCTGTATTGAGAGTTTCTGTACTTTCAATGGCCGCGGAGGCCTGCACGAGGGATGCTTGGCATCCCTCTAGATTGTCGCCTTGTACTGTGGTCGACAGAGAAATAGCCCTGCCTCCCTTGGCTACTGCCTCATACGAGGCATCGTACTGGGGCATTGCACCCCACGCCCCCATCCAAGCCGGGGGGTACGGCATCATTACGGGCACACCACCCATGCCAGGGTAGTGCGCCGGGGTGGTAAACTGGGGCAAAGGATGTGCGCCCATAGCCCCTCTCGCCATAGCGGGGGCAAACTGCCCCCATCCTGGCGCTGCTTGGGGGCTGACTAGCCCCCCGTAGGCCTGTTGCTGAGATTGGCCCTCTGTGTGATGTGGCGCATAAGCGCCCGCTACTGGTTGTTGGGGCTGATAGCCGCCCACAGGTACGGTCTGGGGCATGAAGTTGCCCTGCATGGGTTGGTGTGGCGGATAGCCACTGATCACCGGCTGCTGCGGCGAGTACGCCGCTGGTTGTTGCTGCTGCTGTGGGAAGCCCACAGGCTGTTGCGATTGTCCCCACTGGGGGAGCCATCTGCCCCCCTCCCCTTCAGCCGACGGTAAGACCAACGGCGCAAACTCAAATTGCTGCTGCTGTTGCTGCTGCTGCTGCTGTTCAACGGAGTCCACGGGCATCTTGTCCATGGTTGGGGAAAGAAAGTGAAAAAGAAATTTTGCTTTTTAAGGCGTGTTTCAGCCACAGCTGCTAACCAACTCAGCCAAGCCGCGATCGGCACTGCCGATCAAATTAAGCGCCGGCACGCTTACTTAATTGATGTGGGCGCTTAACGCTCTTTAACTCCAAATAACGGTCAAGTGCCGCCAACTTGGAGCAATGGGAGTGTGGCTCCCATGTTGTGTCCCTCAGGGACCAACGTACTTCAAACTCGAGCGTGTTACGCTCAGTCCACCGGTGCCCAATTATGCACTCAACGAACCATTCATCATCGTCTCGAGCCCCAAAATCATAGGGGCCCGGGGTTGCCCTGTTAGGGAACAGCGCATCGTCAGACGCGCTGTAAGGTCGCAACAGCGACACATGAAACATAGGAATGATGTGTCGTTCCTGTAATGCCAGAGGCAGCTCCAACACATAGTTGGAGGTACTTGGCTCTGCGTCTAGAACGCGGTATGGGCCTACCCATTTCGGGCAGAGTTTACTCGCTCGACCCTTTGGGAGCCTCAGATTACGCGTTGATAAGTATACCAACGCTCCTACAGCTATTGGCGGATCTTTTCGCCTGGAAGACTCGTGCCTCTATGATGGCGTCATGCGCCGCCACAATGTTCTCCAGGGCCTGCCTGGCGAACTCGACAACTCCGCGGTGAGCCACTGTATCAGCACGAACCTCGTGCAGCATGGAGGACAAGTACCCTCCGTTGAGTTCAAAGGGCGCATACCCTGTGGTATCCGAGATACTCACGTTAATCGTGAACTCAGTGAGTGGACACCAGTCCACCCAGTCCCGTTGGTCAGGGCAAACCACTGCCCTCAGAATTTGACCTATGAGGAGTCGAGCTCCTAGCAGTTTGTGGAGTTCTCTCCACCATTGAGATGTGAACTTCGAGTCACGGTCGCTCACAATGGTGCTAGGCAGCCCATGCAGCCTAACAATCTCTCTCAGGTAGATCCAAGACAGCTCCTTAGCCGTCAGCGTAGTTTGCACCGGTATGAGGTGCACCATGCTCGTCATGCGGCATATGACTACCCAGAGGTAATCGAACCCTCTGGACTCGGGAAAGGGACCTACGAAGTCCATTCCAATTGAATCCCAGGGTTTCACCGGCACGGGTAGCTGGTGTAGCTTCCCGGGAGGGGATCCAGGAGGCAACTTTGCCCTCTGACACGCTGCGCATGATGCGCAAAACTTAGTTACTTCTTGGGCCATGCGTGGCCACCAATACCATCTCCGAATGTAGCCCAACGTCCGGGCAGCACCAAAGTGCCCCACCAGGGCATGGGCCTGGTCCAAGACCCGCGTAACAATGGGTCGTGTACGGGGGAGGCATACCACTGCCACCCCTTGACAGTTCTCCGTCATGATGAGTCCACCAGGCTCATGCCTGAACCGAGGATGGTCGTCAGGATTGGCGATTATCTCGGCCAAGAGAGAATCATCACCATAGTCCTGCACCACCTCCTGCCGGAAGTCGTCCTTGACCAGGCTAGGAGGCTGAGATGAAGGCAAGTCGCCTTTGAGCATCTCCGCAAGCGTTACGGGTACATCGTGGCGCTTGTGCTCCCTAGTAGATGCTGGGTCCACAGCTTCATGCTCCTTGAGCAACTGGGTGGCTACGTCCCGCTCTTCACGCCGCTCTCTGAGACGAGTGCTTCACCTTCGTTCATCGTCACGCATAGCGCGTACTTCCAGGACATGCTCCCTGAGTTCCTGGTATCGGTGAAGAGGTAAATCCTCTCCATCAGGGTCTATGCGGCAGTCTGCCTGCACATACTCATGAGGCTCGTGAGCCTCCTCAACCACATCACTCTCAAAGTAGCGCGACAAGCAGTCTGCCACTTTGTTGAGTTCACCTTTAACATAGGTGATGTCGAACTGGTATCTTGACATGTAGTCTATCCATCGTCGCTGACACGGTGACAAGTTCACTTGAGTTTTGAAGAACTCAAGGGCCTTGTGGTCCGTTATGATGTGGATGGGATATCCCATCAGCTTATCCTCCCATTTGAGGAGGGCTTCGAGTATGGCAAGAGTCTCCAACTCATGCACCGCATAGTTTTGCTGGGCTGTCGTGAACTTTTTCAACATGAACCCTGCTGGGCGGCATGTCTGCCAGCTGCTTCCCTGGCTGTACATGGCCCCGACGCCTGTCTTGGACGCGTCGCAAATGAGCCATATAGGCTCGTCCTGTCTAGGGTCGATGGGTCGAATCACCGGAGTCTTCGTACAGATCTGTTTGACCATCTCGAAGCACCGCTGGTGCAACGGCCTCCAATTGAACGGTGACCCGTTCTGCGTCATGGCCATAAGTGGCCCAGTATAGGCTGTTACATCGGGCAAGAAGCTCGAAATGTAGTTGACAAGACCAACAAACCGTTGGATGTCATTGTAGTTTCGGGGTGTTCGCCACTCCCGAATGCGATCGAGCTTGTCCTGATCGGGGGTGGATACCCTGCTCATCAATGACATGCCCTAGGCAGTCTATACTCTGAGCGTAGAGCTCACATTTCTTCCACTTCAAGTACAACTTGTACTTGCGCAGTCGTTCGAATATGACTCTGAGGTGCTGCTCATGCTCCTCCATAGTATCCGAGTAGATGAATATGTCATCTAAGTAGATGTGCATGAAACGTCCTATTACGTCTCGGAAGATAGAGGTCATTAGCCTCTGGAAAGTTGCTGGAGCATTGCAGTCTCCAATCTGCATTATATTGCTCGTAAACGTGCCCATGATCGATGCAAATACGGTCTTGGGTACGTCCTCGGTGCGAATGTGCACCTGCTCGTAAGCGTCAGTAAGGTTGATCTTCGAGCAATACTTCGCCCGCGCCACGTCTTCCCGGATCACCTCCTGATCTGGTAAAGGAGTTACATCCTTTATGGTGTTGTCATTGCGCTGACACGCATCAAGAGCTGTTCGAAGGGTTCCATCCTTCTTCGGGATGCACAATAATGGTGCAGCTTGAGCGGTGGTGCATGGGGACCACCATTGAGCATTCAAATAGCGATTAGTCTTATCGCATAGTTGCTCCTGGAGGGCGCGCGGGCAGCGCGGCAAGTGGTACTTATACTGCTTGCTCTCGTCTATGAGATTGATCTCATGGTTCACCTCCCGCCATGGCGGCAGCTCCTCCTTGGTCCCGTTGACCATGTTGGCAAATTCTTCTTGCCATTGCTGACGCAATCGAGGGATCTCTTCCTCACGAAGGCTTGTCGCCTTCTGCTTCCCCTTCATACGCACATGGGGAAGTACTTCCACCGTCTCTGAGGGTGGCCGAGGCGGCGGTGCATACTGCTCGTGCATGGCAAGCACTCGATTGACACTGTCATCGGGTATGTGTAGTCTCAGCGGAGAATCCGCTGCTGCTGCCTTAAAAGCCACAAGGCTTCTTCCCTCACGTACAAGTGAGTACGCTACGGACACCTCGTCCGAGGCTGGCTGACGATACGCTGGTTTGATGGTCATCCGTCTCTGGTGCGCATTTCGCGCACACATGGCTGCCACCAGCTCGTTCCACTCTTGCGGCATTCGGAGGTCGTATGCCCAGTCGTACTCTGGCAGGGGGGCTGGTCGCTCCCATAGGAACCGTGTGTCCCCCTCTTCTGAGGCTTCCACCTCTCGGATGCTGTCTTTCAAGTCTTCCAACTTGACTTGTGAGGACGTAGGTGGACATACATCCACTGAGTCCTCCCGTCGTCTCACCTTTTGATGGCGTTTGTCTGGAGGCCTTGCGCCTCAAATCTCAGGAGCAATTATTTGCTCGTTGCTCCTCTTGGAGGCTTGATACTCCTCCTTGCTCATCATTACCACGTTGTGGTCTGCGCTCAGTCCAGGCATAGCCTGCACTTCCTCCTCCCCATCCTCCATGGTCGGCACTCTGCACCGGCCAAGTCATGGAGAGTCCTTGCATTTCTCCATAGTGCAATGACGTCACAGACAATTATCCGTATCGTCTGCTGTAGCTCGCTCGGCTGGAATCACTTTCCCATTCACTAGCACCTGACAATGGTCAAAGTCTAATATGACTTTATTACGCCGCATGAATGGCATTCCCAGTATCATATCGTAGCAATCAAAGTTCACTACATCCATGTATTCCCGGCTACGTGAGCCCGGCGTTTGGACATTCACATTTGTCCCATACTGTACCATGGCTCGGCTCCCTACGGTGCCCAGCTGTAATGCCAATGGCGTATCCAACTCCTGCACAGATATTCTGTACACATGGGCGAACTGGGGCGTTATACCCGACGTAGTACTCCCAGAGTCCCACAAGGTCCATGCCTTGTGGCCCTCTACGTCCACATATGAGACCAGACACTCCTTGTCTGCCCGTTTCAGTGCAGGGCGCTGCAAAGTGCCCTCTGCTTGCCAAAGAGTCACCTTCTTCTTCTCATGCTCATTTGTCGACGGCCAATCCGTCATCGCCGCTAGGCACTCGGAGTTGCTGTCGCAACTGTAGTACTTGTTGTCGTAGACGTCATCATATATGTCGACTGTGACGTACTCTTCCCCCTCCACAACCACACTCTCGGGCTCGGCACCCAATGCCTCCTCTGGAGGCTCCTGGTCGTTTGTGGGGTGCTCTGCCTCAGACTCAGCAGATACATCTCCATCACTCCCACTCGTGGCTGCAGTATGTGCAGCTCAAAGGTGGGTGCGGGGTGTATACCCCTTCCTCAGGGCTCCCGGCTTTGCGGGGCAATTGGTAGCGTAGTGGCCTGGTTGGCCACACGCAAAACATGTCCCCGGCTGACCTGGTGGGTTGGCTGGCTTGAAGTCCGGCCTTGGTTTAGGACGTTCTCCATTCGGCGCCCGCTCTGGGCGTGGGCGGCTCTGCCCTCGGTTCGCAGCAGAGGTTCTGCATACCACAAACCATGTGTTGCGGTCACGGTCCAAATTGGCCTTCTTGGCCAAGAACGTCCCCACATGCTGGCCTCGTGAGGGTGTCCCAGCAGGCGGTAATTGCCTGGTTCCCCCTTTATGTCCACTCCAATGTTCGTAGTGGTTAGCAGTCTTCAGGGACTGCTCATACCTGATGGCATATGCCACAAACTCTTCCACATCATTGACTTCTGGGGACAGTCCGTCCTCACGTATCAAATAGCGGCGCATGTCCACTGGAATGCCATCCAAGGATGTTTCGAGCATCGTATACCCGTCTGGGTATACTGCCATATTCTGGGCATGGTCGTTAAGGGTATCATAGAACCCTTGCACTCCCAACTTCTCAGTGTACTTGGCGGACTGGAAGTCCCGCCTCGCATCCTGGAGCGTTGAGGGGTGCACAAATCGATCGTACATTCCTGTAAGGACTCCTTTGAACGTCCAATCATACTGGACACGGTTGACGTGCAGTACTGCCCGTCGAAACCACCCCATGGCCTCTCCGGCCAAGAACTCAGGCAGAACAAAAATCCGTTCTCATTCCATATGGTCACCTCCATATAAACACATGGCGAGATGGGTGCATACATCCATTGCCCAATCCTCCAAGTTGCTGAACTTGGATGCGCCTGTATAGGTGCAAATGTGCCTACTGTCTGCTTTACGCAGCTTCACCCCGTCTGGTAACCGTAAGGTTACACCCAGGGCATCATTGACTACTTGATGCAGGTGATCATGCATGGCTTCACAATGCATATGAATGGCCTCCCGCTGACCCAGCGATCTGGTCGCCAAATCAGCAGCCTGGGGAAGTGACTTCCCTCGTCCACCCTGTGGAGGACATCCCAAACCTCCTCGGCTGTGGGCATAATTGCCCTCATTTTGAGGAGTCAACCTAGGGCCGTCATCCCGGTCATTACCAGGGACATCACGTTTTGTGGCACCATCTCAATCGAGGAAGTCTCCTCGATCATGATCATTGCGCCACCCTGGACCTGGAGAAGCTTGATTCTCCTGACCCTGCGTGACAAACTGACGACACATCTCGTCAATGGGCTTAGTGCCCTCGAATACAATGCCCGAATTGTCAATAAGGGATTGTCCCTTAGTCCTGAGGTCACCATTGCACATACGTTGGTACGCGACTCTGTCGCTTAACGTTTCCGCCATGGGCACGCGCGGCATCCCAGATGCCTCACTTTCTACCTTGAGCATGGTACTATCGTGCCCATCCAGACCTGACACCTCTGTTCTAAGGTCTTGGTTACGCATGTGTGGGGGCTCCTCACGCCACCCCTGTCCTGCTGGAGTATAGAAAGTACTCACTGGTCTTACTTCGGGCACTTCCTCGAGTCGCACTTGGGTGGTGTATTTCATCACCTCTGGGTGCAAGTCCCAGAACACCTGCAAGCACACGGTGTACACAGTTTTCAGCCGCTGCTCCTCTGCTCTGACGTCGTCGTCACTTGACAACTCAATCACCTCCTCTGGAAGCTCTACAACCTCCTGAGCTTCCTCTACTGCTGGTGTGTGTGGGAATTGGTTTTCCGCACGGGACACTTCAGGGCTCGCAGCCTCCTCCAGTACCTCTTCTATGCGGGCTTCCGCTATCTTAGAAGGCATTGGGCCTGCTGTGGGCCGCCTGGTCCCACTACTCCAGTTTGAAGGGATAGCTTTCCCAGCCCGTACCGACAATTTGGTGTCTCCTGGGGCGCCATAGGCGCCTGTTGACTGTTGGCCATCCTCAGGGGGCCCTTTGGACGAGCTAGACCGTTGCAGTCCTCCTGGCAGCTGCGTAACTGGGGGAGTTAATCCCCCCTGGCATCTTATCCTGGAGACGTTGCTGACCGTCCTGCTGTGAGCTCTCAGCTCTCCGGGCCTCGCCTTTGTTCCTGGTCATTGGTCGCTGACGCGTCCTGGGTGTCTGCTGGGTCTCCCCGTAGATTGTGGGCATTCCGCCCGCCGTCAGTGGAAATTGCAGGTATGGGATTACTCATCATTTCCCTGTTTGAAATTTGCATGGTGTGGCTGTGCAAGAAGCTCGAGAAGCTGATAGAGTTCTGTCAACGAACTCAGCGACTGACGTCAGGTGCTAGGCAATAGATCCTAGCTGGCGGATTCAAAAAAATGTAATGAAGTTACAGGAATTGTGAGAGCTTAATGTTCACACTGCACAGAATCAGACCAGTCCGGTCTATTGACTATGTAGTACAAAACAAAAATAAGCTGCTTTGTAAGCAGCGAGTATAACTATATATACTAATGTAATTACTAATATTATATTATCATAAATATAATATAATATTTACTACTACAGTAAGTAAAAGCTATGTGGCCAACGCCACATAGCGGACTACGCTACAAAGGTTGTCCAGTATATCAAGAATTGCTGGCGCCCTTATTACCAGCATAAAGATCCAAAGGTGCTCCTGAAAACTTCACTGTGAGATATTGTCCAGCAGACAATGGCAAAGGAAATAAACAAGGAGATTCAGAACTTGTTGAGAGGTAAGGATCACAACGCCTCAGGATTGGATGCATTTGCACAATATAATGTGGCTGTCAAAAATGTTATGCATCAACTTACACCGCAGGAGGAAAGTCATTTATAGAAGATGGCGGCAGAATGGAGCGAAAAAGGAAATCCACCAGAAATTCAGTGCAAGTTCGTACTCCATCCATCTCCTATCCATCCTCTATTCATTGTACATCTGTCTGCTTGATTCTGCTTTCTAATCATTGTCTCTACAAGAAGGCCCAAAAGCACGGTTTGAAGTGTGTGGACGATGCAGATGTGCTTCGATTTAGAGAAATGGGCATGTTGAGTTGGACTGTTGTTGGGTAGTATGCAGATGAAGGCATGACTATTAGAATGTATGTGGTGCCATTATTCTTTAAACAATTTTAACACCAATTATAGTCATGACAATATGTCATACTTGACCCATGCTGACCAACCAACCTTGTATCTTCCAGAGAGTCTGATATTCCAAGATCTCCATAATCTTGGTCGGCCTGAGCTATTGTGTCTGCTGAGCTTCTGGAGAGACCATCAAGGACAGTATAGATCCAGTGACACCTTCCACTGGACAGTTTATCTTGACCATCACAAGCAGCCAGTAGCTGCCGAGTACGGCACCCAAGCTGATTGTGAAAAAAATGTGGCAGCAGCAGCATGTAAGGCTACATGTAAAAATAAAGGGAAAAATTGGAAACAGAGGCCAACACCATCAGCAATAGTTGATGGCAACAGTAGGACCATCGCTAATGATGGGGCTGCTGATGGCGGATCTGCAGCCAACTTGGAGTGGCAACTGGGGCCTACACTTCCCCTGTCACCTAGCATACTACACACACCACTGCCTGACTTACAGGAGGAACCCCCTGTCTTGCACTCACCACACACTCCACAGCCTCAGCACCACAACAGATCCATGGTTCACAACAAATCCCAACCCAATGTATCAGCTTCTGCTCACAACAAGTTTGCTCATGACAAATCCGTTCATGACAAATGTGGTGATGATACAGCAGTGGTAGATGCCACTACCATCCACCTCTTACAACAAAGAGGATGGAGCCATCCAAACCCTCTAATTAATGGCCCTAGTGATGGTTCTCCTATATATAGAGTGTCAAGAAGGGTGCTCGACATTCTTCAAGATGAGGACAATGACCAATTTGAAGGTGAGGGAAGGCCAGCATTACAAAACCAAAAGAAGCGCAAGGCATTGCCTAACCAATTGTCAACAAATTCCAAGTGACCCCGCAAGTCTCATGCACAAATGTTACAGGAGGATGCAGCCCAATACATACCAGGAAAAAGGAGTAGCAGCCACACTAAGGTTATTTGACCAGTCCGCCGTCATTGATGTGGGGAAGGGGGGAATGTTATATTACATTTTTGTAAACTAGTGTCATTGTGAGCTTCAGCAACAAGCTCTTTCCTTCTCCTCTTTTCCTCTACCACTAGCCTTGGTTGTCTTCCTTTCATAGATACCAACCACAACTTTTGTTTGTACAAAAAGTAACATTTGGCATTTTTGATGAATCTTCTTTGCTCCTGCTCTGTTGAATAGTTCTCTGGTATCCTGAAGTTCTCCAGGTATTTTCTAATCTCTGCCCATACTCCTTCTGGTTCCAAGTCCTTTACCCCAAATTTATGCTTCACACATGACACTTCCATGCCTCTATTTCCAATTCCTTTGTATTTTCCCTCCCAGCCATATCTTATGACTTTCAACTCTATTCTCTCATCCCCCTAATTGATGTTGACTCATTCCCCTACCCTGTTATGCTTTTTTAAGAGTTCAAGTATTAAATTCTTGCCCTCTCATATGAAAGGCAGCTAAGGCTTTCTCCCTGAATTCTGAGCCATAAACTATCAGATCATTTCACTATCTCAGTAAGGTATGTTTTTAGACCTTCTATCTTGAGGTTCCAGCTTTGAAAAAAGTCAAATGACCTACTCATTCCCCTTTAATTCCACATTTGATCAAAGGGTATTGAAAACAGTAATTGAGCTTTTTAGATGCATCAGATATGGCATTTCACAGATATTGCTACTGGAACCTCTGGGACCAGTCTATAGCTACCTGCCAATATCAAAACCATGTCATTTGGCCCTCTGGTTGATGAGATATCCAGAGAGATGTGTTTGAACTATAATTGAGGGTAATGTTAAAGTACCCCAGCTTTCTCTCTAGATTCTGAGCCAGCACCTCATTGGATCCTTTAACTACCTCAATAAAGTATGTCTCTAGACCTTTCATCTTGGGGTTCCAGCTTTGATACAAGTCACATGACCTGCCTCCTCTTCTTTAATTCCTTATTTGATCCAGGGGTAGTAAAAATAGTAATTCAGCTTTAGCTATGGATCAAATGTAACTTTCTAAGTTATGCCATTAGAACCACTAGGGGTATCTCAGGGCTACATGCTGATACCAAAATCATGTCATTTGGTGCTCTGGCTGCTGAGCTATACAGGGAGATGTGTTGGAAGTGTAATTGAAGGTAATTTTAAAGTACCCCATCTCTCTCCCTAGGTTCTGAGCCAGAATCTGAGCAGGTCTTTTAGCTGTCTCAATAAAGTATGTTTCTAGACCTTTTATCTTGGGGTTCCAGCTTTGATATATGTCACATGACCTACTCATTCTCTTTTAATTCTACATTTGATCAAAGGGTATTAAAAATAGTAATTCAGTTTTAGCTATGCATCAAATATAACTTTCTACAAGTTATGCTGCTGGAACCTCTAGAGGTTCTCCAGGGCTATCTGGTGATATCTAAATTATGTCATTTGGTGCTGTGGCTGTGAGATATACAGTGGCTCAAAAAACTGTCTCAATGTTTCATACTTTTTGAAAGATGAAATTAGCATGATGAATGAGAAGTGTCTAAAATTCTGATTAAATCATGTAACATACTATGGCATCGTAGCTACAAAATGAATCTAGGTTTATGTAATTGAGATCAAAACTGATGAAGCAATGGTCATTTTGAAATATTCACTCATTGGGACAGTTTTTTGAGCATCTTTAATTTTTCAGGTTTATCCCTATTTTACTCAGAAATAAAGGGTAAGTTGCATGTGGAAGGATAAGCAAAGTCATGTGACTATGTTTAGATATATTTGGGAGTAGTTCAAGCTGGTTGAACCACATCTTGACCTTCAACCACCATCATGAAACCTATTCCACCTGCACAACGCTCTACTGTTGCTTCTCTTCTTGCTCAAGGGTATTCTCTGCGTCAGATTGGGGCTCAAACTGGTCTAGGGAAGTCTACTATTGGGAGGATTGGTAGAGAGTTGGAGATGGACAAGGAAAACCATCCTGGAGGCCGTCCTGCTAAGCTTACTCCACGTGATAAACAGGCTATTGTTCGACAAATCTCAGCTGGGAGACTTGATACAGCTGTCCAGGCCACCAATTTTATCAACAGCATCATTTCCAACCCTGTCTCTCCTCAGACTGTCTGGAATGTGTTGAAGGAGGAGGGGTATCGGTCTGCTACTAAGAGAAAAGTTCCTATGCTCAAAGCTAGACATCGACAACTGCGGCTTAAATGGGCTCAGGAGCATCAGAACTGGACTATAGAGGACTGGAAAAGGGTGTTGTGGACAGATGAGACAAAGATTAACAGGATTGGGTCAGATGGGAAGCAGTATGTGTGAAAGCTACGAGGAGAAGGCATTTCAGACCAAACAACTACACCTACTGTGAAGCATGGAGGAGGGAATAATCTCATGGTATGGGGCTGTATGGGTTGGAATGGGGTAGGAAAGCTTGTGGAGGTGGTGGGGATCATGAATGCAGAGCAGTACTGTGAAATTTTGGATGATGGAGCAAAGGAGAGCTTTGAGAAGTTGGAGATGGAAGAGGGTGCCCGCTACTTTCAACAGGACAATGACCCCAAACACAACTCCAAGAAGGCTGACAAGTGGTTTGAGGACAACAACTTTGATGTCCTTTGGTGGCCAGCCCAATCCCCTGATCTCAACCCTATTGAACATCTCTGGGAGTACCTCAAGGAGCAACTTAGGCAGTATGAAACACCTCCTCATGGTGTGCATGAATTATGGGAGAGGGTTGCAAAGGAGTGGGATGAAATAGCACCAGAGGTATGCCAAAGACTCATAGAAAGCATGCCTAGAAGGATTCAAGCAGTTATCAAGGCAAATGGAGGACATACAAAGTACTAGATACTAAAATTAGAGATGCTCAAAAAACTGTCCCAATGAATGAATATTTTAAAATGGCTATTCCTCCATTATGATTACATGAGCCTAGGCTCATTCTGTAGCTATGATGCCATAGTATTTTACATGATTTAATCAGAATTTTAGGTACTTCCCATCCTTCATGCCAATGTCATCTTTCAAAAAGTATGAAACATTGGGACAGTTTTTTGAGCCACTGTATAGGGAGATATATTGGGAGTGTAATTGAAGATAATTTTAAAGTATTCCATCTTTCTCCCTAAATTGTGAGCCAGGCTTTGCATAATATTTCTTACCTCAACATGTAACTAAGGTTTTATTTGACCTCTACAGAGGTTCCAGCTGTCATCTTGGTCACATGATGTCTCATTCTCATTTTGTCTTGCATGTGCATTATTGTTATAAGTATTTCACTATATAGCCTATAGCATAGCAATAATGTGTATATATGCTACATATTAATATTGAAACTAGAACTTCTTCATTATATCTCCACATTGGTACTCATATTATGCCAGCAGACTCAGTCAATTTTGTTAAATTTCAAAAAAGAAATGTACAATATTTAATAACAATAGTTTTTCTTTTCAATTTATGAAGAAGTGCACAGCATAGCTCACAATCAGAGTATAGCTATTGTAAACTTAGAGTTTTAGCTTAGTTTATTTCTTTACAACAACTTGTTTTTATGCAGAGAAATGTTTAAAAGTCATAACTTTTGATGCGGCACTCACAATCAGAGTGCCGCCTTTTGAATACTGTATTTTGAAATAGAATATTGTGTAAATAATTCACAGTTATATTTCAGTATTCTAGCTAATGTTAAAACAAATCAAAATGAAGTTTTATATATATAAATGTACTTAGAGTTGTGTTGTTCGAACTTTTGAGGGACCAAACTCACTAGCTCATGGAATCCATGAGATGAAAATTGCTCGTATGGTCGTCCATGATCTCCTGGAATGTCTCGTCCTTCCACACCTGATTGATTGCCTCTTATTTCAGGATTGGCTTTCCACCGCAAATCCGAAGTGGAAGGATTTTGCAGATGAGATGGAAAGGACTTCAGCTCAACTAAGAACAAATCCTGATGGAGATGTATTAGACTCCCTTACTTCCCTTCGCCTTTTTGTTTGATACATATGTTTGACACAAGACTCAGTCGGTGGATAAACGACTGTATTGTCTGGATATCTACCTGTTTGACACAAGACTAATTACTATGTTAGCTACGTGGTTAGTACACACCTCAGTCGGTGGATAAACGACTGAGGTGTTACTATTTCCGCTTCCGATCCATATTCCGTGAACTGTATAGTTTTTTCCTTTACTCCCATTTCCTTCTGCAGCGCACATCTCACGTGGGTCACATGTTCCCGACACGTACCGCAATTCCTTCCAACAACATACTCTCCGAGGTTGCCCTTGAAGGCTTGGGCATTTCCTTCAGTGACTATCATATCCCAGATTGTCCATCGTGTTTATATGAACACCACAGAAACAATATTGTATGCTCACCTAGTCATTTGTCCGTATGAGAGCTTAATCTCCAACTTCGATAGCACAAACCCGAAGTAATTTTCTTTGGAGAATCCATCCCTCAACATATCAAAGAGCGATCATAAGTCCTTTTTTTTTCCATGTCAAGGATGTATTCCTGACTCATTTAATCCAGGTATCGAGATATTGAGGATTCAGACCGGATCCTAATTATTGGCACAACCCTTGCCACATATTTTTCCTATAGGTGCGTACATCAGCTTATATGCATCGTAATGTAAAGCAATTGACGAATCGCCCATCTTAAACATGCTCTTGAGCTGAAAAAACCTGTCATGTTATTGAACATGGGTCCTACCCGTGCAGATGGCGTCGCTGGGATCATTAAAATTGATATGGAAAGTGGAAGCATCATGCGGGACATAACTCGGACCGTATTGCAAGTTACATTTTTTTATGTTTGTACTTTTAATTTAGTTGACCATAAAACACTTCCAGAGGGTCAAAGGTCATTGACGACCCCATAGTCGCAAAACTGTTACGCAACGGCATCGTCAAGCCACCGCCAATAGAGCAATGACTATTATTATTTGGTAGACCTTAGGAAATTCCAACGAAGAAGTATAAACGGTACAATTGTTAATATGTAGGATATAGGATGCAGTGTCAGTGTTACGTCAATTGGATGAACAGATGTAGAGATGATGTTAGATTATATACATATACAAGCCATTTTGGTTCATCGGTAACAGGGGAATGTTACTTCTAAACCAGAATGCACAAATACAGATCTGAAATCCAGTAAGTCATCGATAATACTGGATTGATCTCATAGGAGATTGGAATTTGAGCTAGCGATGGGATCAGATACGATCGTTGTCGCAGTCAAGGTCTCCCTCTAGGTTTATGTGGGGAACGAAATCAAGATCGAGCACAAACTGGGGAACAAGAAGCTGATCCCAGCTCCAGTCCTGCCAACATGTTGAGATGAATGGCTGGCTCTTCTTTCCATGTGTACGAAAAATATACTCCTCAAAGACAGCATCCGGATTCGGAGATAGGATAGGTGTCAAGGATAAAGGCAAGTCGGACGAGTCACGATATCGGAGGGGACTGTCCGGGGACATGGGTATCGATTCCCTTTCAGAAACCTGTTCTAATGAAGGGGTGCGAACACGAGTGTCAGGATCTTCCGAGCTCAGACGACTCGGACTCGGTGGCCGCAGTCTGAGAATCTAGATGGGAGATAGAATATCTGGTTGATGGAGTCAATTCGTCAAAGCTTACGAGCCAAAACGTACATTGAAATTGATTCGCTCCTTCGTTTTTCCTTTTGCTTTTGAAAGCTTCCGTATCCAGTTCTTCAGTGCAGGGGGGTCGGATGCAAGAAGATGTTTTTTTAAACACCGAATCCGATGAGTTCGCCAGTGGTTGCCGTCAAAAAGGCTCTTCATTGAGAGCTTGATCTTCGACCCGCGGGTTCGACATCTAACAAGGTAAGGGCTGAGGACGATAGCCATTGAATCTTGTAATAGTTCCTGTTCAGCATGAAGGTATTTGTACGTATTAGTATTTAAGGCGTCCGTGCAGCCTGTACTGTAACACGTGGAGTCTGAAATGGCATTATAAATAGGCAGCGAAAAGGTGTATCCAGAATTACAACACGTATTTCGAGAAACAGGTCCATGAAAAATCATCCTCCAATGTGTGATGACGAAGGTATTAAAGAAGGGTATATATACTACTAACTTCATGAGAGGTTCTCCTTGAAACCTCGGATAAATGCTTGAAAGGGAAGAGCAAGCCAACCGGCTACTCCGACGTATCTTTGGAGACAGCAATTACGCCGCTCGCGTTCATTTTCTGGCTATCCCAACGCGCTAGCCGCCATTGATGATGAGCAACGACCATCCACTTATAATGAACTTACCATAGAGGTAAATACACACCCGCTGCCACTTGATGATGATTGTTTGGTATTGGAGGATGGACAGATCGATGAAGTGGCTGCAGAGGCTTTTGAGATATTAAGAGAGGTTCAGAAGACATGGAGGTTTGGATGATCCGGCATTTCTGCATACTGATTGAGTGCTGGTCTACACTGCTCGCACATGGTGTTGTTGGTATTTAAGATGTGTACCACAAGTGTATAACGTACATCATGGCCGCGCGAGACCTTTTTTGAGCCGTTCTAACCAGTTATACGTACACGCAAATCACATGAAAGATTGTACATAAGGGCACGGCTCCCAAAAGGTACCACAATATCTTGCGTCATAAGTATTTGGAGCGGGGATGGAGCACCGATCTGGACCGTCGAATAGAGGCAGGGGTGCTGTTTCAAAATGTGGTGAGGGATTTAAAGAGGGTGGTAGTAAATACGGGGAGCCGGGAATGAAAGGTGATGCAGACCGCGGTGTATGGGTGTAGGGACTTTGGCACCGGGGCGCGGAGGTAACAGGAGTGGTGGGTGGTTTATAAGCGAAAGGGCCTGACATAGCGCGAAGTGGGAGCTAAAGTCAAGAGTGAACGTCTTGTGAGAAAATCTTCAGGCGAGGCAGTCAGTCTTATCTATCTTGGTGCTGCCACCCTCGAAGACCGCGAAAACAACTCAACCAGTGTTCGTGCCTACTGCCCTAATAACGTCGTGTATATCATATCTAAGCAGTGACAAGATGGATGAGTGGCAAAGAGGTGGTTAAGGAAAGCAACGCTGTGCCCAAAATCGAGTTTTGATGCACGTGACTGGACATCCAAAACAAGTAAACGGGGTGTATCAAAACACGGAAGACGACATAGTCTTACAGGTAGTGTATATTGTTAGAATCAATATCCTATACACCTAGATAATCACAGACAATATTAGTCTATGTCCTCAGTCCGTGATATAAACGACTATATTTGTACCTAGATAATCACAGACAATATTAGTCTATGTCTATGGTACAATTAGTTATCGAGACTTGGTGAAGTAATATATCTAGCTCACCCTCAGTCCGTGATATAAACGACTGAGGGTGGTCTCTGTATTGTATCGTGTCTATATACTATCATCATAACAATGGAGAGTTGAAACAAAGCAAATGTGAAAGAGAAATGAAATTGGCCTTGCGCACGTACGGTGTGATATCTGTGATCATCTGGAGTGCGACCAATGAATGTTGTATCTAGTCGGCCCCAACGTTTCGCACACGGACTGTGCCAGAAAGGCTAAAACTGTATGTGTATGATGATACAGTGAGAATGAGGAGAAATTAGCCGGTATGAAGCTTCCTGTTTTCTAGAATGATTACTGGTGTGGTACAGAAATTGTCGGTGACAACAAACATTCTACTGGACTAACGGAGTGAGCATTGTGTCTGAGCTGAGCTTGGCAAACAGTTACGGGAATAGGCTGAAGAACATGACGCTAACATTTGAAGATTCCGACAATTTCTTTTTTGTATTCTGCGATTTCCATGTGTGTCGTTGTTTCGTGGTTTATCATCTATCAATGAGCTTATGTATTGGGGTAAATTACTAATTGGACATTCTTATAATCCGGGCGGATGGCAAAACGCATTCACGACTCGTAGCTTCGCTTAAGGGTTTGTCTGTATCAGGAGACTTGATTGGTAGTATGTACCACCCGTCCTTCTAGCCGGCGCCAAGGAATGCCTTAACTAAAAGGGTCGCTTTGTCAATACTGTTGAATGCCTACCGGTATAATGAGAAGCGCCCTTGTGCACGTGACCGTAGTATTATTTTCTTCCCGGTGTCGTTGTACACTTCATTCTGAAGTACAACGACACTAGGTATGTGTTAACTATGCAGTCAAATATATATTCATTCTGAAGTACAACGACACTAGCTGTCACACTACTCATTTAGTGTCTGTCCGTAACCGCTGCGTGTAACTTGCTTTAACAGGTTATGGGCCCCGGCCCCACAGACTTACACTGAAGAAAGAATCTATTTTTGCTCCGTTAGTTAACGTTGCAGCATTAGCAAAATCCCTCCCCCATCAACTCAATGCCCACACAACTTCTCTCACGCATAAAGGCCCCGATACCGTTGCCAATCATGGAAGACATCAGTCGTCAGTTGACACCAAGGCTTGGAACCATCAAATATACGGAATGGGAAAAGATCATGTTTGGATGGCTTATGTCAGTAGGTGGGGCACAGATTGTAACAGGGAAGAATTCCCACCACTCCTTGAGCCTGACAATGCAAACTCAATCAACGCCTGGAACTCTTATCAGCTACGTAGTGATCGTGCGGCTGGTGAGATATACCAGGGCTTGGATGAAGGAAACAAAATCCACGTCGATGCCATCCGAACTAAGCCGGCACTTATGTGGGAGAAACTTCAGGAAATCCATTCCAAATCCACCCCAAACGCTCGTTTCAACTCACTAAGTGACCTGTTTAACATATGCCTCCGCAAGAACAAGACACTCACACAGCTCTGTACCCGGGTGAAGGGCACCATGCAGCGCATTCGTACCCTTTGGCCTCCCCCAATTGTCGGACCCGAGGGACTCTTGTCGCCGGCCTATACTCTAGAAATGCTCGACGATGAGCTCTGTTCGATGGCTATGCTTTGTGCACTTCCACACAAGGAATATGCCCCCTTCATATCTTCGGTGCTTATGCTAAATAACCTTACCAATGGCGCAGTCAAAGAAGCCTTCCGAACTGAAGAAACGCAACGTGCCGTAGCTGAGAGTGACGCTGCAGCCGCTGCTGTTAGATCCATCACGTGCTACATTTGCGACAGAGCCCACAAGGTCACGGAATGCCCTATGCTCCCCGCTGCACGAGCGCTACCCAAGAAGGAGGACCCTAACTCCAAGAAGAAGAGAGGAGGACGCCGTGGTAATGCAAAGGCTGATGCAGCCAAAGCAGCCGACAAGCCGAAAATTGAGGAGGGCTGTGATGGCCCCGCTGTTAAAGCCGAAGCCGCAGTTTGTAGATCTTCTCTGTCGATGAACACCCCTTCTGACGTCCTGTGGAACACAGACTCAGGCACCACGAGTTCTATGATGCCGCATCGAGAATGGTTTCTGCCAGACTTGTGTGCCAATACATCTTGCTAACAACACCACGGTATATTCAGTCGGAAAGGGGTCGATCAGATTCAGGCCACGAGGGATGGGTCATGATGGGAGGCCACTTAACAATGTTATTTTCACCGATGTTCTTTTTGTACCTGAATTGACCAACAATCTGCTGTCCATCACCACCCTCGCCGTGCACCGCAGCTTTGTGGTAACGTTTCAAGAGCGCAAGGTCTTGTTTGCCATTGGAAATGACCTGATATTCACTGCCACTGTCGGCAAGAACCTAACCTCCTACCTTGATGGCGAGACTCTCATTTTGTCCCCTGCGCACGCAGCCAACGCAACCTATGTTGGCCCGACATCTTCCGTGAGGGTCGACAGATCACTTCTGCATCGAAGAATGTGTTACCTTGGAGCTGACAGGCTGGAGCAGCTAATTAGGAACAATCTTACGCATGACCTGTGGTTGTCGTCTGATGCTCCACTGCCATGCATGTGTGAGCCGTGCCTTCAAGGGAAACAGCACCGCGCGCCCTTCCCACACACCGCAGATAGGGCACCAGAAGTTCTCGGGAGAGTCTTTAGCGATGTCCACGGTCCAATGCAAGTCGGAGGACACCTGTCGAACTGTAAGTGGTGGATAACGTTCATCAATGATAGCACAAGGTGGATGGAGGCTCACGATATGTATCGGAAAAGCAATGCGTTGGCTGCTTTCAAGACTTACAAAGCCCAGGCTGAGCGGCATGCGGAGCGACCGATCAAGTGCGTCCACTTTGATAAAGGCAGCAAATACACATCGAACGATTTTCTTGGGTATTGTAAGTCTGAGGGTATACGCGTTGAGTTCACAAACACGGCAACACCACAGCAGAATGGCATAGCAGAGCGCATGAACCGGACCATTGAGGAAAGCATCACTGCCATGCTGTCAGAGGCAAATCTTCCCTCAAGCTTCTGGACATACGCTTTGAGTGCATATAGACACGTACATAATTGCTGCCCTACATCTGCCCTACCCCGCAACATAACGCCATTCGAAGCCTATAAGGGGAGGAAGCCGTGCATAGGACACCTTTGGGTGTTTGGATGCGCTGCTTATGTCCTTGTCAGCTGGGAGAAAAGGCGAGGACTCGATGGACATTCTCTACCGGGCATTTTTGTGGGGTACCCCGACAACCACGTCGGGTGGAGGGTCTATATTCCCAAAACAAGACAGGTTGTCGTCTTCAGAGACGTTGTGTTCAATGAGTCGCGTTTTCCAGGCCTCTCCCTTGTGGACACGCCTCAGCCACCACTCCATATTTTTAACACATTCCCTGACTACGATGACTACGTCGCTGGCAAACCTGATGGGTACGCCGAGCCCTCACAAGCTGCTGCCAATGGCCCGACCTCCTCAACAAAACACCAGCCAGATCCTGGCCACGACGGTCATCCAATTCCACTCGACAACAGCAACGGAGTTTCAGATCCGACAACAGGTATTTCCGTTTTGGTGGGAGACAACCCTGTTTTGGTAGGAGATATTCCCATTTTGGTGGGAGACACGGGACCAGAGCAGGAACCTCCCAGGGTGTGGCAACCGCACAGGCCTTGACCCTTGCCACCACCACGCGAACCAAGCCAACACACACGGATACCCACGCATGGGCCTAACGCTGGCTACTACAATGCTGTCGAGCGCTAAGATAGTTGCGAATCACCGCTTGTTTGAGAACCACTGCCACCACCACCACCTTCACCCTTTCCTGAGCTACCCCCGGAGCAACCCCCTTGGGAGGTCAACGTTGGCAATGCTGACGCCCAAGGGGAGCAGGAGGTAAACCTCGTCCTCAATGTTGAGTCCGATGAGGCCTTACTTCTCGCTGGCCGGGCCTTCATGGAGTGCGGCATCAGTGGTGACGGCTACGGTGCCATACATGCCAACATGGCCTGGGCATACAAGGTTGGTGCTCACG
This sequence comes from Macrolepiota albuminosa, assembly GCA_027475525.1. NCBI lineage: Eukaryota > Fungi > Basidiomycota > Agaricomycetes > Agaricales > Agaricaceae > Macrolepiota > Macrolepiota albuminosa. The sequence continues at coordinate 684,752 of JAMWFC010000073.1, forward strand.
ATACAAATCCATGTTCCTACCGCGAGGCAATGGCTGGTGACAACGCCGCCGAATGGCATAAGGCGATGGTAGATGAGATGAACGCATTGAAAAACAACGGTACATGGCGTGCAGTATACCTTCCAGTGGGTCGAAAGGCCATTGGCTCCAGGTGGGCTTTCATGGTAAAGCACCTACCAGATGGCGCCATCGACCGCTTTAAGGCTCAGGTGGTTGCCCAAGGCTTTAGTCAGCGCCCCGGTGTCGATTTTGATGAGACATTTGCACCGACAGCCCAATGGGCAGCTGTATGCACCGTCTTGGCTCTGGCTGCTGTTGAGGATCTGCATCTTGAGTCTGTCGACATCTCCTCCGCTTTCCTACACAGCGTCATCAATACTGAACTTTATATGAAGTTCCCTGAGGGTTTTCCTGAAGAGGTACCTGCCGACGTCCAGCGCAAGCCAGGTGAGGGGGACGCGTGTGCAAAGCTGGAGCGTGGGATCTATGGGCTTCGACAGGGTGCAAACCTGTGGAACAAGCGCCTCCATCAGGTGCTGGTCAAGCTCAGATTTGCCCGTATTACCTTGGACCCCTGCATTTACGTCTATCTCCAGGATGGCGTCCGCATCATTATTCCCATTCATGTTGACGATATGACTCTTGCTTCCAAGTCCTGGGCTGCTATCCTTAAAGTCATCACCGAGCTTAGGCAGTACTTCAAGTTGTGCCACCTTGGGCCCATGTCAGGGCTCCTTGGTGTCGCTGTGACCCGCGACAGGCCCAAATGAAAGCTGTGGATCGATCAGAGGGCTTACACTATAGAGGTCCTGTCTTGTTTCAACATGTTGGATAGTAAGGCAGTTGCTACCCCGTTCGACCCTAGTGCTCGTCTCTCAAAGGCAGACTCCCCACGGACACCAGAGGAAGTCGAGGAGATGCATGACGTCCCTTACATTCAGGCTACAGGTGCGCTGCTTTATCTGGCCATGTGCACATGTCCAGATATAGCATACGCGGTGGGAGTACTATGTCGGTTCAATGCCTGCCCAGGACCGAAGCATTGGAAGGCCGTGAAACACCTAATGTGATATATTTGTGGTACCCTGGACTACAAGATAGAGTACTCCGCTGATGCAACTACTTCGTCCCCCTCCCACTTCCTCGCATACGCTGACGCTGATCATGGCGGTAACCCTGACAATGGTCGCTCCACCACTGGCTCAGTCCTCACTGTTGCCGGAGGCGCTGTCAGCTGGATGTCAAAACTGCAAACTATCGTAGCCCTGTCAACCACGGAAGCGGAATTCGTCGCAGCAAGTGAGACCGGCCGTGAGCTCTGCTGGCTCCGGAATTTCCTAGCGGATATAGGCACGCCTCAATCTTCACCGCTCGTTCTAAACCTGGACAATCAATCAGCAATCCTTGTATCCAAACAGCCGGAGCACATGGGTCGCCTCAAACACCTCGACCGTCACTGGTTCTGGCTCAGACAGGCCGTTTACGATGGCAAGATCAAGCCCGCATACATTTCGTCTGACGACATGGCAGCCGACCTCCTCACAAAGCCCTTAGCTTGTGACGTTGTTGATAAGCTCCGGAGGAAGATGGGACTCGTAGGCAAATTTTCTAGGCAAGACTTGCAGTGTGTAGCGTAGTCCGCTATGTGGCGTTGGCCACATAGCTTTTACTTACTTTAGTAGTCCATAATATATTATATTATTATAATATATTATTATTATTTACATTAGTATAAATAGTTTTCACTTGCTGCTTACTAAGCAGCTTATATTCTTGTATTACACTACAGTGACAATAGACCGGACTGGTCTGATTCTGTGCAGTGTGATCTTAAGCTCACAAACACCGTAACTTCGTTACATTTTTTTGAATCCGCCAGCTAGGATCTATTGCCTAGCACCCGATGTCAGTCGCTGAGTTCGTTGACAGAACTCTATCAGCTTCTCGAGCTTCTTGCACAGCCACACCATGCAAATTTCAAACAGGGAAACAATGAGTAATCCCATACCTGCAGTTTCCACTGACGGCGGGTGGAATGTCCACGATCTATGGGGAGACCCAGCAGACACCCAGGACACGTCAGCGACCAATGCGGGTCAGGCGAGACCGAAGGCTCAAGACCGAGGTCGGAGCACCGACCTGACCAGGAACAAAGGCGAGGCCCGGAGAGCTGAGAGCTCACAGCAGGACAGTCAGCAACGTCTCCAGGATAAGATGCCAGGGGGATTAACTCCCCCAGTTATGCAGCTGCCAGGAGGACTGCAACGGTCTAGCTCATCCAAAGGGCCCCCTGAGGACGGCCAACAGTTGACAGGCGCCTATGGTGCCCCAGGAGACACCGAATTGTCGGTACGGGCTGGGAAAGCTTTCCCTTCAAACTGGAGTAGTGGGACCAGGCGGCCCACAGTGGGCCCAATGCCTTCTAAGATAGCAGAAGCCCACATAGAAGAGGTACCGGAGGAGGCTGCGAGCCCTGAAGTGTCCCATGCGGAAAACCAATTCCCACGCACACCAGCGGTAGAGGAAGCTCAGGAGGTTGTAGAGCTTCCAGAGGAGGTGATTGAGTTGTCAAGTGACGACGTCGGAGCAGAGGAGCAGCGGCTGAAAACCGTGTACACCGTGTGCTTGCAGGTGTTCTGGGACTTGCACCCAGAGGTGATGAAATACACCACCCAAGCGCAACTCGAGCGCTACGCGTCAGCACATATAGTAGCACTTAGACGACAAGGGCACGAAGTGCCCAATGTATTCAGTACGAAATATACTGATTTGATGGTGAGAGTGCTCACTATGGAGCTGCAAATGTATGTGCAGCGTAAGGCCACACGGCAATCGGGGGTCTCGACCCCCTGGAGCCACACATCCAAGGAATGCTCAGCACAACGCAATCAAGACGTCGGAATCGAGCTAGTGGAAGCACTAGCACGGGCACAAGAAGTGCCCAAAGTAAGACCGGTGAGTACTTTTTATACTCCAGCAGGACAAGGGTGGCGTGAGGAGCCCCCGCACATGCATAACCAAGACCGTAGGACAGATATGTCAGGTCCGGATGGGCACGATAGTACTGTGCTCAAAGTGGAGAGCGAGGCATCTGTGATGCCGCGCGTGCCCATGGCCAAAACGTTGAGCGACAGAGTCGCGTATCAACGCATGCGCAATGGCGACCTCAGGACTAAGGGACAATCCCTTATCAACAATCAGGGCATCATATTCAAGGGCACTAAGCCCATTGACAAGATGCATTGTCAATTTGTCACGCAGGGTCAGGAGAATCAAGCTTCTCCAGGTCCAGGGCGGCGCAATGATCATGATTGAGGAGACTTCCTCGATCGAGATGGCGCCACGAGACGTGATGTCCCTGGTAACAGCCGGGATGACAGCCCTGGGTCGATTCCTTGAGACAAGGGCAATTATGCCCACAGTCGAGGAGGCTCGGGATGTCCTCCGCAAGGTGGACGAGGGAAGTCGCTTCCCCAAGCCGCTGATTTGGCGACTAGATCCCCAGGTCAGCGGGAGGCCATTCGAATGCATCGTGAAGCCATGCACAATTGCCTGCATTGAGTAGTTGATGATGCCCTGGGCGTAACCTTACGGTTACCAGATGGAGTGAAGCTGCATAAAGCAGACAGTAGGCATATTTGCGCCTATACAGGCACGTCCAAGTTCAGCGACCTGGAAGATTGGGCGATGGATGTATGCACCCATCTTGCCATGTGCTTATACGGAGGTGACCGTATGGAACGAGAACGAATCTTTGTTCTGCCTGAGTTCTTGGCTGAAGAGGCCATGGGTTGGTTTCGACGGGCAGTATTGCACGTCAACCGTGTCCAATATGACTGGACATTCAAAGGAGTCCTTACTGGACTGTACGATCGATTCGTACACCCCTCAACGCTCCAGGATGCACGGCGGGACTTCCAGTCCGCCAAGTACACCGAGAAGTTGGGGGTACAAGGGTTCTATGATACCCTTAATGACCATGCCCAGAACATGGCTGTTTACCCGGACGGGTATACAATGCTTGAAACGTTCTTGGATGGCATTCCAGCAGACATGCACCGCTATTTGATACGTGAGGATGGATTGTCCCCAGAAGTCAACGATGTGGAAGAATTTGTGGCATATGCCATCCAGTATGAGCAGTCTCTGAAGACTGCTAACCACTACAAACACCGGAGTGGACACAAAGGGGGACCCAGGCGACTACCGCCTGGTGGGACACCCTCACGGGGTCAGCATGTAGGGACCTTCTTGGCCAAAAAGACCAATTTGGACCGTGACTGCAACACGTGGTTTGTTGTATGCAGAACCCCTGCTGCAAACCGAGGGCGGAGCTGCCCACGCCCAGAGCAGGTGCTGGACGGAGAACGTCCTAAACCAAGGCCGGACTTCAAGCCAGCCAACCCACCGGGGCAGGCAGGGACTTGTTTCGCGTGTGGCCAACCAGGCCACTACGCTACCAACTGCCCTGCGAAGCCAGGTACCCCGAGGAAGGGGTATACACCCCGCGCCCACCTTCGAGCTGCACATACTGCAGCTGCGAGTGGGAGTGATGGAGACGTATCTGCCGAATCTGAGGCAGAGCACCCCACAAACGACCAGGAGCCCCCAGAGGAGGCATCGGGCGCCGAGCCCGAGAGTGTGGTTGTGGAGGGGGAGGAGTATGTCAGAGTCGACGTATATGACAACGCCTACGACAATGAGTACTACAGTCGCGACAGCGACTCCAAGTGCCTAGCGGCGATGACAGATTGGCCATCCACAAATGATCCCAAACGGAATAACGTGGTTCGGATGAAGAAGGTGACTCTTCGTCGTGCAGAGGGCACTTTACAGCGCCCTATATTGAAATGAGCAGACAAGGAGTGCCTGGTCTTGTATGTGGACGTAGACGGCCACAAGGCATGGACCCTATGGGACTCTGGAAGTACTACATCGGGCATAACGCCCCAGTTCACCCATGTGTACAGAATATCCGTGCAGGAGTTGGATACGCCATTGGCATTACAGCTGGGCACCGTAGGGAGCCGAGCCATGGTACAGTATGGGACAAATGTGAATGTCCAAATGCCGGGCTCACGTAGCCGGGAATACATGGATGTAGTGAACTTTGATTGCTACGATATGATACTGGGAATGCCATTCATGCGGCGTAATAAAGTCATATTAGACTTTGACCATTGTCAGGTGCTAGTGAATGGGAAAGTGATTCCAGCCGAGCGAGCTACAGCAGACGATACGGATAATTGTCTGTGACGTCATTGCACTATGGAGAAATGCAAGGACTCTCCATGACTTGGCCGGTGCAGAGTGCCGACCATGGAGGATGGGGAGGAGGAAGTGCAGGCTATGCCTGGACTGAGCGCAGACCACAACGTGGTAATGATGAGCAAGGAGGAGTATCAAGCCTCCAAGAGGAGCAACGAGCAAATAATTGCTCCTGAGATTTGAGGCACAAGGCCTCCAGACAAACGCCATCAAAAGGTGAGATGACGGGAGGACTCAGTGGATGTATGTCCACCTACGTCCTCACAAGTCAAGTTGGAAGACTTGAAAGACAGCATCCGAGAGGTGGAAGCCTCAGAAGAGGGGGACACACGGTCCCTATGGGAGCGACCAGCCCCCCTGCCAGAGTACGACTGGGCATACGACCTCCGAATGCCGCAAGAGTGGAACGAGCTGGTGGCAGCCATGTGTGCGCAAAATGCGCACCAGAGACGGATGACCGTCAAACCAGCGTATCGTCAGCCAGCCTCGGACGAGGTGTCCGTAGCGTACTCACTTGTACGTGAGGGAAGAAGCCTCGTGGCTTTTAAGGCAGCAGCAGCAGATTCTCCGCTGAGACTACATATACCCGATGACAGTGTCAATCAAGTGCTCGCCATGCGCGAGCAGTATGCGCCGCCGCCTCGGCCACCCTCAGAGACAGTACCATTGTGAGTGATTGTGACTCAAAGTTCACATCTCAGTGGTGGAGGGAACTCCACAAACTGCTAGGAGCTCGACTCCTCATGTCGACGTCCTTCCATCCTCAAACGGATGGGCAGACAGAGCGGGCTAACCGCAGTATAGGTCAAATTCTGAGGGCAGTTGTTTGCCCTGACCAACAGGACTGGGTGGACTGGTGTCCACTCACTGAGTTCGCAATTAATGCGAGTATCTCAGATACCACAGGGTATGCACCCTTTGAACTCAACAGAGGGTACTTGCCCTCCATGCTGCAGGAAGTTTGTGCTGATACGGTAGCTCACAGCGGAGTTGTCGAGTTTGCCAGTGAAACAATGTCAAGTATAAGATTTAGCCTTACGGTCACACCAACAGAACCAGATCGATATTCGATTCTAGTACTACGAGTATGACAGTAAAATTGGCTGCCTTATGTAAGGCAGCCAGCATGTATGTAGAGTAATAATAATTAATTAATATAAGTGTATATTAATTAACTAACTAAGTATTATCTGTTACATGCCCCCCTTTGAGACTGGTACCCAGTCTCGATGTAAGGGGGGACACGTTTTTGTCCGGGTCACTAATTAAGTCAATGTGGAGGATCGCTGATCCTCCACGGCTCAAAAATGTCCAAGTCATCTGTCAAAAAATACAACGCCGACGTTAACCGACAGTATGAATTGAAAAGGAGATGAGCCGCCTACGAAATTCACGCAGACGGCAGACGCGACAACTCGCAAGCCGTATCAATCCTCATCTCAGTGTCGATGTTAACCGAGGATGATGAGGCAACAGGACCCAACGATGTTGAGGCTGTAGGAGCCTGAACTGACGTGGAAGGGGGTGACGGAGAGGAGGGATAGGGCCCGTGTCGAGAGCGGCGTTGCCATAAGTCTCGACGATTGGGGTTCATCCCCACCGGATAATACAGTCCACTTTCAAGGTACTCATGACCTTGATCGGATTCGCGGGCGAGCAGTGCGTGGAGACAAATCATATCATCGTCCGTGGGCAATCGCCAATCGTCCCATCGTGCGATGGCTGCGGGCTCTCCATAGAGGTCCAGTTGACAATGACGTTCATTGTCGACCTCACGGAACTAGTCAATGGAGGCAGTGGCCGCAAGGAACTGGTTTTCGAGGTAGACCACGCCAAAGGTATAGGTGTGGTCCACCCACTCGATAGGTACGCGGTTGGCTATCATAGCCCGTAGCACGTCAGCATCGGTGATGTTGACGGCATTAGCCGCGTCGAAGTACGGGGGTCGGAACTGGACGTCAGTCCAGCTCATGGGTACGAATGGGTTGCTTGGGTTGGCGGCATCGTAGGCTAACAGCCTTGCAAAGCGTCCCCGAGCTCTTCCCAAAGGGGACAGTCCACGCGTCAGGGCATGGCCCAGCAGAGTACGCCAGTGAATGCGGTAAGCCCGATCCACTGCAATGCCGTATACCGAATTCATCATCCCTGGTCGACAGAAGTAGAGAACGTTCTGTGCCAGCTTGTCCAGATCGAAGGTGAAACGTACACCTTCGGAATCAAACCCGGAAAGCGTAAAAAACGGTCTTCTGGCTCGGTCCTTCCATCGCAGGTACCCGTCTGGGGTCGGCATGACCGCGATGTTCATGTGGCGGGATGATAGATCCAGAGGGGGCGAAATGTGCTCGTACTCTGGTGAACACACCAGAGTCATCATCCTATTCCTCACCGACGTATAATAGTTGATACTGATGCGCTGAAACTCGCGCAACAGATAATAGGCCTCAGTGCGCAAAGACACTGACATAAACTTATTCTGCGAAAGCTCATAAAGCTTTCGCAATTGCTGGAGATTCATCGGGAATCCCCTCGGTACCACTCGATTCAACTCCTTCGAGGTATGGTAATACCTCTCTCCCTTTTCTTCCTCGTGTGCCTTCGCGGCCAAGGCTTCATCGCTCACAAATACTGTATTGGTGAGCCGGGAGTAGTAGAAATGGCGGTCGAGTGCCCCGCCGTAGAACCAGTTGGACCGCTCCACCAGCGTCCCGCTGACAAACACCCCGAGGCCATCAGGAATACGGCCTGTGGCCTGCTCCTCCCGGTCTTTATCGACCTTTGCCTGCCGGGCGGCCTCGTGCTTCCTCCGAGCCTCTTTTTTGTGTTTCTTGTCTAAACGCACTCGGCGTTTAGCGGGGGTTTCTCCTTCCGAGGGGGTCTCATCTGATGACTCCCCATAATCACTCCCGTCGCTCGGTTCATTTAGACCGAGCGCATCCAACGTTAAGAGTCGCCCTTCGACCTCGGCGTCTGTCCTCGTGTCCTTTATGGGGACCGCGGACGCATATGCCCTCAGTGGTGCCTCAAACTGCACCACTGCTCCGAACCGCATCACAACTCTGTCTGCTCCTCACGGGACATCCGCTCCGAACTCCACTTCCGACAGGACCACCTCATCCTGCTGCTTCGCCCCTGACTGCTGGGAAGGTGCATGTGTTGACGAGGACAGTCCTCGTAAACTATTGTCAACCTCCACCAGCTCGTCATGTAACTCGGTCGGGCTCGGAGTGAGTTCTCCAGATTCCCGCACCCCAACTTCCGGTCCTGCATCACGCGCTCTGAGGCGTTTCGCCTCAGGTAGCTCCTCCGATGACGACGGACGCTTCTTCATAGCGTTCGTGAAGGTTTTGATAGTATTGTCGTTACGCTGCTGCAGCATAACGATCTCATCCAACAGCCCCGTAATCACCACCTGAGCCACTGGATCCACTAAAAACGCAGACTCCGGTGGCACTCGCTGGCCGGCAGATATGAGGCGTCTCCAGACTGCCTCTGCCTGAGGGTCCAACACCTCTGACGGCGTTCCGATCTCTCTTCCTTTTCCTTTCTCCGCGTACGATAAGCGCCGCGGAGATGGTGCACGATGGGGTGACGGAGAAGCTCGTCGAGGCAGTGTTCGAGGTCGGGGTTGACCTCGATTTTGTGTCCTCGGTGCCTGCTCATCCCGTCTGTGCCCAACCATTTCCCGAGGCCCGCCTCCTCGTGCCCTGGTACTCCTCGGAGGCGATTGCCTCCGGTCTCTTCTATACGTCTCTCGCGGGGGCGGCGTCCTTTCTCGCTGTCGTCGAGGTTGCACCACCTCGCCCTTTACTTGCTGTTGACGCCCCGCATCATCGTCCACGTCCATGGGTGCTACCTGTGGTGCAGTTAGTGCTTTCTCATCCGAAAGGAGTGTACTTGCACTCTGGGTCTGCGTCTGCTGCATCGGCATTGGCATTCCCCACATAACCTGTCCCCCCATCTGCTGTCCAGGACCAGCTGGTCCTGGGAAATACGGCATCTGGAAGAACGGCGGGTAAAACTGCGGAGGTTGTCCAAATTGGGCTGGGTTCTGCCCAAACTGGGACACCACTGGATACGACGCCACAGTCGGCGTCGTTACAGGCTGCTGAACGCTTTGCTGGGGGCGATCCCCCCCTCCTCCAGAACCCTGTGGGTTCTGAGGCTGCTGCTCACTGGCCGTACGCTGGTGAGGGTACGACATGGTATCACAAAAAAAAACGTCGACGTGTCGGTGGGAAAAAACACATTAAATTCCCCATCATCAGGTTACATAACCTGATCCGACCCTCTCCTCCGCATCATGATCCGTGTTATCTCATCAGATAGATCAACTTCCATCTTATCTATCTGGACAACTTGTGATCCAACCAGGATCAGATACTCAGGCGATCCGAGATCTGACTGATCCAGCCTTCATCTTATCACTGCCATCAATCTAAGCACGTGAGCGCTTAGCAAGCTGATTTGGGCGCTTCATGCCCTGCAGTTCTAAGTACCAATCCAATGCTGCCAACTTGGCACATGTGTGGTACGACTCCCATGTCGTATCACCTGCACTCCACCGCACCTCGAATTCGAGGTGCGTTCCTTCCTGCCACCGATGGCCCAGGATGTCCTCGACGAACCATTCTTGTTCGTCACTGGCACCGAAATCATATGGCTCGGGAGTCACCCGATTAGGGAACATAGCATCATCGTTTGCGTTATACCGCCTAAGTAACGATACGTGGAACTTAGGCACAATCCGACGTGCTTGCAGAGCTGCAGGCAGCTCCAGGACATAGTTCGACGTGCTTGGTTCCGCGACCAAGACTCTGTATGGTCCAATGAACTTTGGACACAGCTTTCTCGCTCTTCCTTTCGGAAGATTCAAGTTCTCCGTCGACAGGTACACTAACGTCCCGGGCGTTAGTTCTGGTTCCTCACTTCGCCTATCATTTGCATGTCGTGCCTGTACAACACGCGCGGCAATGATTGCATCGTGTGCATTGGCTAGATTCGCCAATGCTTGCTGTGCAAAGTCCTTTACCCCTTTGTGAACGGCTCCGTCTGCCTTTAGTTCGCGCAGCATGGAGGGCATGTACCCTCCATTGAGCTCGAACGGTGCATATTTCGTGGTCTCAGACACGCTCGCATTGATCGCGAACTCAGTTAGCGGTATTCTATCCACCCAGTTGCGTTGGTCCGGTCGGACCACCGTACGAAAGATCTGGGCAATACTTCTATTCGCTCGCTCTGTCTGTCCATCCATCTGCGGATGAAACGAAGTAGACATGAGTAGTTTAGCTCCCAGGAGCTTGTGAAGTTCTCGCCACCAGTGAGATGTAAACTTGGTGTCTCGATCGCTCACGATCGAACTTGGAAGGCCATGTAGCCTTACAATCTCCTTCAAGTAGATCCAGGATAACGCGGACGCCGTAATGGTTGTGTGCACTGGTATCAGATGTACCATACTCATCATTCGGCAAATGACCACCCAAAGGTAGTTATACCCTTTGGACTCGGAGAATGGACCAACAAAGTCCATTCCAATGGAGTCCCACGGCTTTGTCGGGATGGGCAGGGAATGCAACTTCTCTGCTGGCTTCCTATTGCTGGTCTTCGACCGCTGGCAGGCCACGCAGGTCTGGCAGAACTGCATCACTTCTTTCTGCATCTGAGGCCACCAGTACCACTGCCTCAGGTATTCCAGTGTTTTGTTGGTTCCAAAGTGACCAACAACCTCATGAGCTTGAGTGACAACCTTAGTGAGCAGTGCTCGGTCGCGTGGTAAGCACACCACGTCGTGTCCTCGAACATTCGTTATCCGGACTAGTCCGTTCTCATCCACGCTGAAGCGTGGATGGGCGTCTGCATTCTGCCGGATTTCCGTGTAGAACGCATCGCGTCTATAGCCCCTCATCACCTTCTGGAGGTACTCATCGGTTTGAGGGACAGGAGGGTTACAATACTCTCCTGTAGGCGATAACGCGTCAGCGAGCGTCATGTTGTGGCTATCCGGTCCACAACTGCTTCCAGTCTCACTTTGGTGTGGCTTTGTCGCCTCCTTTTGCTGAGCCTGCTCTAGTTGCTCAGCCTCTATGTCGCGGCCCTCTTGCCACTCTTGCAGTCGTCGACTGCGTCTCAGTTCGGTAGCTTGCATAGCCCGCAGCTCGACCACATGCTCCTTCACCTCTCTGTAACGATGATACGGAAGATCATCGCCATGAGGATCAATGCGAATATCCGCATCGACGTATTCATGCGTATCATGGTGTTCGCCTGCTCTATTGCTCTCGAAGTACCTCGAGAGACAGTCTGCCACCTTGTTCAGTTCGCCTTTGACATATGTGATGTCAAAGTTGTAGCGAGACATATAGTCAATCCACCGGCGTTGCCGGGGGGACAACGTTGCTTGAGTCTTGAAGAACTCAAGTGCTTTATGGTCGGTAATGATGTGGATCTTATATCCCATCAATTTATCTTCCCACTTAAGTAGCGCCTCAAGTATCGCCAGCGTTTCAAGCTCATGGACCGCATAATTCTGTTGGGCCGAGGTGAACTTCCTCGACATGAACCCTGCAGGCCGACAATTTTGCCATGAGCTTCCCTGGCCGTACATTGCACCTACTCCGGTCTTTGAGGCATCACAGATGAGCCAAATCGGCTCATCACGTCGGGGATCTATGGGACGAATGACTGGTGTCTTTGAGCAGATCCTCTTGATCATCTCAAAACATCGTTGATGTATAGGTCTCCATATAAATAGAGCACCATTCTGAGTAATAGACATCATCGGTCCAGTATATGCTGTTATATCCGGCAGACAATTGCCGATATAGTTCACTAGTCCCACGAATCTTTGCACATCATTATAGTTACGAGGCACACGCCATTCGCGTATGCGATCGATTTTGTCCTGGTCAGGGTGAATACCCTGACTATCAATCTTGTGTCCGAGGCAATCCACTGTCTCGGCATATAGTTCGCATTTCTTCCACTTGAGGTATAGCAAGTTAGACCTCAGTTGCTCGAAAATGACACGAAGATGCTCTTCGTGTTCTTCGATTGAATCGGAGTATATGAATATGTCGTCCAAATAGATATGGACGAACCTCCCGATAACATCCCGGAAGATGGAGGTCATCAACCTCTGAAATGTCGCAGGAGCATTGCAATCTCCTATCTGCATAATGTTGCTCACATATGTTCCCGTGATTGACGAGAACACTGTCTTTGGGATATCAGACAAGCGAATTCTCACTTGCTCATACGCATCCGTCAGGTCAATTTTCGACCTGAACTTTGCTCTCGCCACATCTTCTCGAATCACTTCCTGATCCGGAAGTGGCGTCACGTCCTTCACGGTGTTGTCATTGCGTTGGCGTGCATCCAACGCCGTCCTTAATGTACCATCTTTCTTCGGAATGCACAATAGCGGAGCAGCTTGGGAGGCTGGTTGAGCCTCCCACCAGTGGGCTCTCAGGTACCGATTGGTCTTGTCTCGGAGCTGCTGCTGCAGCGCCATTGGGCATCGAGGCAAATGATATTTATACACCTTATTCTCATCAATAAGGTTGATTTCATGGTTGACCTCTCGCCAAGGAGGTAACTCCTCCTTGGTTCCGTTCAGAATATCCGCAAATTCCTGCTGCCACTGCAATCGTAGGTCCGGAATGTCCTCCTTTGTAAAACCACTGGTTTTACCTTTGCCCTTCCGGTTCACATCCTTGCCTAGGCGCCCGGACAGCTTTGCTTGTACGGCTGGATGGCCATACTTCTCTCTGAGGGCAGTAATCCTCAGCTCGCTGTCATCCGGCGTGTGCAGCCGCACAGGTACTTCCCTCTTACTTCTCTGCGACGTCACAGATAGTCCGTCGAAGAACACCTCACTCAGCGACGATATCTCGTCGTCACTAGCCTGACAATACGACTCCTCCTTCGACGTCCATTGTGGTCCATTCCACGCATACATCGACGCCACTAGGTCATTCCACTCAGCAGGCATTCGTGGATCAAATGCCCATTCAAATGTGGGATGAGGTACTGGTCGATCCCAGATTGACCAATTCGTATGTGTGGAGGACGCCTCATCCTCCATCAGTCGTTGATCGTCGTCATCTGTTACCAAGTCGTCAACCTTCACTCGCGACGACATTGGTTGGCACTCTGTGCTTGCCGCATGCTGAGGCCGCTTGTCCTCAGACTTACTCTGCTTTTCACACTTCATCTCCTTCATCTCGGGGCTCTCCCCCCTCTTCAGAGTACGTTCGTACTCTACAGCTTTGCTTTCCAGCATCAACACCGCCGGACTATCCATGGGCAAGCTCACACGGGCTTGCTCTTCATCCTCTCCATCCTCAACCGTAGGCACTTTCTTGCCTCCGTCTAGTCAGTGTCGCCTGACTAGCACCTTCTTCTCTGTGGCGCGGTGTCGATGGAGACGTCCATCTCCATTATTTATGGTCACTCGCACTGCAGGGATGGTGGTGCCATCCACCACTATCTCATTCTTCTTGAAGTTCAGCAGAACGTTGTGCTTCCTCATATACGGCGTGCCTATAATCATGTTGTAACGATCAAAGTTCGCCACATCAAGGTACTCCCTTGTCCTTGATTTCGCACAGACGATATTCGCCTGCGTACCAAACTGTACCGCAGCTCGGCTGCCCACAGTACCCAATTGAAGGAGTAGTGGCTCCTTCAACTCACTGACAGAAATATCGTGCACTTGGCAAAACTGGGGTGTCACCCCAGTAGTCGTACTACCTGAATCCCACAATGTCCACGCCTTGTGGCCATTCACCTCAACGTACGACGCCAGGCACTCCTTATCCTCGCGCTTCAACACCGGTCTCACCAGCTTCTCTGGAGCCTTGCGAAGGTGTACCTTATACACCTTAACATTGGCTGCTCCAACGGGACGGTCTAATGCGCTGGCCGGGTAGTCCGTCAGAGCTCCCATGAACTCTGAGTCTGACTCCCAGGCGTAATGATCGTTGTCGTATACGTCAACCTCCACGTATTCATCATCTGACAACTCCTCCACCACAGAGGCGTTTTCATCCTCTGGTGCATCAGGTATGAGGTTCTCCACCTCATCGTCTTCCATATCAGGTTCATTCCTGGAGTCTATCCCTTCAGCATCCGGGATAGCAGTGTGCCCCGCCCATACATAGGCACGTGGCTTACCCATAGGCTTTCCACCACCCACTGGGCATGCATTCGCAAAATGCCCAGGCTGACCACATTTGAAGCACTTACTCGCCACAAAAGGGCAAGCTGCTTCATACTTCGGTGGCCCAGTCGGTGTCGGCAATTTGGCCTCACCAGCAGCCTGATGCGGTCGAACACCCTCTCAGCGCGGACCTCTCTGAGCATCCTGTGCCGGTGCATCCCTATGGTCCCCTGGCCGGTCGCTCTGGAAGCGTCGGTCTTGCCGAGGTGCTGCTCTTACCACAAACCTCGGGTTCGTATTGCCCACCATCTCCTTTCGACGAGCCCAGAAGGTGCCTACCTTCCGAGGCTCGGCCTTGTTTACCGATCGAACCTTTGAGCTATGTAGCCCAAAGTGTCGCGCTATTTTGTGGGCTTGCTCGTAGCGCAATGCATGTGCTACGAATTCCTCGACGGTATTTACTTCGGGCGATAGTCCGTCATCACAAATGAGGGACTCTCTCATTGCGTCAGGTATTCCCCGCAGGAAGGTATCAATCATTACCCAGTTGTCTGGGTAAATAGACATATTCTGTGCGTGGTCTATCAAGGTATCATAGAAACCTTGAACACCTAATCGTTCGGTGTAGGAGGTTGCAATGAACGCCTCCCGAGCATCCTGCATGGTGGATGCACTCACGAACCGGTTATATAATTCAAGGATTACATCCTTGAACGTCCATTGCTGTCATGCACGATTGTAGTGCAAGACATGATGGCGGAACCAGGCTTTGGCTGGTCCGTCCAGGAACTCCGGAAGCACGAACACACGTTCTCGATCCAGACAATCCCCCCCATACTGGCATACTGCCAGATGGTTGCACACATCCATCGTCCAATTTTCCAAGTCGCTAAACTTGGACTCCCCTCTGTACGGTTGGATGTGTTTTGACTCCACCTTACGCGGTTTGATGCCTTCGGGCAGGCGTAATGCTACGCCTACCGCATCGTCGATTATACTACTGAGGCGCTGGTGCATATTCTCAGTATACACCTTTGTCGCCTCAGTTATTCCAGGCATTCTATTTCTGCCTTCCGCAGGAGGTACCACGGAAAATGCACGTACAGGTCGGTGACCTGTGTAGTGCACTTTCTCTGCACCCTTCCAATGCAGGGGGCTCTCCTGTCCCCCTAGCTCTTCTATCACCTGCTTTCCAGGGCCTCGGCTCGGATCCGCCGTGGGCGGATTCCCTCTCCTGGTGTCAGGCTGTCGTGTCCGTTGGACATATTGCCTTCTCATCTCGTCGATGGGCGTTATCCCATCGAATACAATTCCCTGGTCGTCTATCCAGGAGTGCCCCTGGCGCTTCAGGTCTTGGTTCCACATGCGCTGATTGTCAGGTTCCGCTGAGTCGGGGGCTTTCCGGGAAAGCGACGCCCTTACGATGCGGACTTGATCTACGGATACTCGGGTGTCTGGAACTCCGGGGCTAGGACTCCGGGGTTCAAGACGAGGACAGGGGTAATCCCGGGAGAGGGGACTAGAGTCCGGGGGTTTTGGATGAGAGTGGCTGGGAGTTAGAAGAGGTCGAGTCGTGAACCGGAGGTTCTAAGACGAGACCAAGTTAGTAACTTAAGAGTCGCGAAGTGCGTACCAAACTTATAGCATGCGAATACCAAGGCGTGCCAGTCGAAGCGTACCAAACGAGGCGTACCAGTCAAACAAGGGGCACGCAATATCCAAAGTAACAGTTGTGCAATATCAAGCGAATACAACAGGGAGCTACACTATAAGTACTACGGGGCCGGGTCTCGGGGGTTCCGGGATGTCTAGGATGGGTTCCGGGGGTCATTGAGTAGCGGCAGGGGCTGTATACCGGAATCGCGCGTGTGGGGCACGCGATCAATTGGCGCGGATGGAGCTGTGATGCGTGATGGCCGGCACGAGTCACGTGATCTGATCGTTGATTGGGGCTGGTGATGGCTGATGGCGGTCCTTGATGCGCGTGATGGCGGTGTCGGCGGTCGTGATGGTGGGGCGTGTCCTGCGGGGTCAGAGGGAGGGTCCCGGAGGGTGTTCCGGGGGTGTCCTGGGGTGGGCCCGGAGGGGAGGGGTCGTGACATCACCCCCCCCTCAGCGCCGAGACCCTCCGAGGCGCGCGTAGCCAGTGGTTCGGACCGGGGGTCAACCGTGGGATCCGGCACCTGACCTGCCACGTATCGAAAAAAAATTTTACCGTCAAGTTCAACCATGTCGCGTACGCCAACGCATTCCCCGACGCCCCCGCAAACGAACGAGGTCACGCCCCTCATGGCGTGGGAAGCCCGGGACGCGCGTTACCAGGCTCGTCTTGACCGGGAGCGCGTGGCAGCGCTCACACAACAACGTGAGTGCTCTCGCGATGGTCCGCTTACCACGGCTGACTTTTCCCCTTCAGAACAACGATCTTCCCCCGCTCCGGAGGCGGGTCCCAGCCGTCTTCCGGAGCCTGCCTCTGGTGGCCCCCCGGCGTCGTCATCCGGTCGTCCCGCGCCTACCTTCGCGCGGATGACCGTCCGCCCCCCGCGCCCACCTCCCCCTCCTCGTCCTAGGCTGACCGCCCCCCGTTTCCGCCGCTCCGGGATGGCGGTGGGGGCCATTTCCGAAGTCCCGGAGGACCGACGCGTGGGGTGGGCGGACGCTTCGCAAGAACAGTTTGGGGAGGCTCTGGAGAGGCCTCGGGGTCTGCCCACCCATGCCTGGTGTGTGAGTAACGGGCCGGTAAGCGAGTTCATACCTCTGGTTTCGCCGCTGACCTCGGCACAGTGTCTGCACTGCGCTTGCCGGGGGGTTATCTGCTCGTTCGAGGCCCCAGGCCCCTCGTCCTGCTGGGACACGTCTGTGTGCGAGGCATGCCGCCTCAATCATGAACGGTGTTCCGTGTCAGCGTTGTGGAGGGCGCGTTGTGTCTCGAGGGAGCAAGGATGGCCGCTGGGGGGGATTACCCGGAGGATGGGCGTCGAGGAGAGGGATTGGGTGGCGGAGCCGGAGGGGGGGTCGCAGGGGGTGCCTGCAGGGGGTCCAGGAGGGGAGTCGGGGAGCGGGGGTCTCCTTCGGGTGGGGGGCCGGGGCTGGCCCGTGGTCCTCATCACGCGCTGGGTGACCCGGGCCGGAGGGAGCCGGGAGGGGCGCGGGGGACGCCCTGACAAGGGGAAGCGGCGGGCGTCGCCAAGCCCGTCCCCTGGGCCTTCCAAGAGGGCGCGTCTGCCCTCTGAGACCCCATCCCCAGGTTCCCCGCCGCGCCTGTCCCCAGCGGTGTTCTCCCGGCTGTCCGGGAGGCCCCTGGGTGTCAGTATTGGGGACCTGCAGGAGCGTCTGGGGCGGGCCGAACGGGAGCGTGAGGAGGGGATTAGGGAGGAGGCTGCCATTTGGAGGGGCCTGGAGGAGGGTCGGGAGGCAGCACTCCGGGACCTGGAGGAGGCCAGGGCTGCCCGGGGGGAGGCCGAGGCTGAGCTGGAGGCGCTGAGGGCAAGGCTGGGACAGGGGGCGGGATTCCCGGAGAGTCAGGAGGGGCTGGTGGAGACCCTGCGTCGGGACGTGGTGGTCGCCCGTATGGCGTCGTTGAGTGAGTACCTCCCTCTTCAGATTCGACCCTCCACTGACGCCCCCAGGCTGGGCCCGGGAGCATCGTTTGCTCCTGGACGGGGCAGCCGCGGCACTTGCGGCGCTGCAGGAGGGGCAGCGCCCAGAGGTGACTACCCCTGGGGTGGAGCGGGGCCTTGGCTTGCTGGGGCGGGTGGTGTCGGCCCACCGGCGGAGAAACGTGCCGGCCCCGGGCTCCTGGTTCGAGAGGGTTTTGGACAAGGGGGAGCCCCTGCCGTCCTGGGAACAACTGGCGGAGGAGACGTTGCGGGAGCATGGCCCGGGCGGGAGGGGAGAGGGGTTCCAGGGGTGGCCTGGGGAGGGGGAAGGAAGCGAGGAGGTTCCGGGGCCCCAGCTATAGGGGGTTCCCCTTTTTTTTTTTGTCGTATCGTTTTTCTTTTTTGTTCTTTCTTCTTGTTCTGTTCCTACGCTGTAGAATATTGTACATACTTGGTCTCCCGGGATCAGAGAGTGGTGCAAGGGGATGAGAGAGAACTGGGAAGGGGCACCCTGCTCAGTCTCCCGGGCACTACTATGAAAAGGTACTAAAAAAAAACGGTAAGGGCTAGAAAGGGGAAGCAGAAAGTATACATGGGAGTTGAATCCCTACTGAACCCAGAGGCGGGGGTTACGCCCACTACTGCCATCTGTGAGTCCTGCGCCCGGGGAGGTCGTTTCCCGGGTGCCGTTGTTGAAAGTCCCGGAGTTTGTCGAGGGCGCCTTCGAGGTTTTTGCGTGGTTCCCAGGTGTCGTCTTCCGGGCCATATCCCTTCCACCGTACGAGGAAGTGGGGTCGTCCACGAATGTTCCGGGAGTCGAGGATGCCTTCAACTTCGTAGTGGTACTCGTCCTCGACCTCGACCGGGGGAGGGGGTTCGGGTCGTCGTTCGGAGAAGGGATCCGGGGGGTGTCGTTCCAGGAGGCGGACGTGGAAAACCGGGTGCAGGCCTTTAAGTCCCGGGGGGAGCTCGATCTTGTAGGCGTGGGATGAGACCTTCTTCAAAATTTTGAACGGGCTGAGGCACTTGTAATCAAGTTTTGGAGAGGGCCGGCGGGTGCGGAGGTGGCGTCGATCTAACCATACCTTTGTCCCGGGGGTCCAGTCGGGGGTGTCTTCCCGCTTCCGATCGGCGTGTTTCACGTAGGCCCAGTTTGCGGTGTCGATCTCTTCTCGGAGAAACTCGTGAAGGGATTGGAGATCCCGGGCGACCTCATGGGCGGCGTGCGACGGGATGTCCCGGAGCGAGAGTGTCAGTCGAGGGTGGTATCCCTTGTTGGCAAAGAAGGGGGATACCCCGGTGGCAGAGTGCGGCGTGTTGTTGTAGGTGAACTCGGCCAGGGGGAGCTCGGCGCGCCAGTCGTCCTGCAAGTAGTTGACGTACAGTCGGAGGTACTGCTCGAGGGACTGATTGACCCTTTCGGTTTGGCCGTCGGTTTCAGGGTGGTAGGCGGTAGAGAGGTTAGTCTTTACTTCAAGTGCCTTACACAGGGAAGTCCAAAACTTGGACACGAAGAGGGGGCCCCGGTCGGAGACGATGTCGTCCGGGAGACCATGCTTGGCAAAGACGTGCTCGAGGAACAGCCAGGCGAAGTCCGGGGCGGTATCCATGGTGTGGCAGGGTAGGAAGATGCCCTGTTTGGTTAGCCTGCACACAACGACGAGAATGGCATCGAACCCTTCAGATTCCGGGAGCTCGACGATGTGGTCCAGAGATATTGAGGACCAGGGGCGTCGTCCGACCGGCAGGGGTTTCAGGAGTCCGTACAGTCGGTGTCGGGGGACCTTGGCCCGGAGGCAGGGCTCGCATGATCGAATGTAACGGGTCACGTCCTTCTTCAACCCTGGCCAGAAGTAAGTCCGGGAGATGAGCTGGAGGGTCTTACGTATTCCAGGATGTCCCCGGAGTTTGTGGTCGTGGTGTTGGCGGAGGACGTCGTAGCGAAGTCGGGCGTGATCCGGGACGTAGATGCGGCCGTCCCGGAGGAGGAGTTTCTCGTCGGGGGACAAGGAGAAGGCGGGGTCCCGGTCGGTTCCGTCGGGAGAGTTTCGGGGGTCGTGATCGGTGAAGTACTTGTCTCAGGGAGCGCGGCGGATCTGGTTCAGGGTTCCTTCATCATTTAAGATCAGTACGGCATTCAGATGTTCGGGAGGGATCACCACGCGATGATTGAACGCATTGCGTTCTGCCTCAAACGACTTCTTGGGGTAGACGTCCGGACGACGGGTGAGGGCATCGGGTTTGGCGCCAAGTCGTCCCGGGCGATACTGGATCGTGAAGTTGTATTCTGAGAGGATCTCGGACCATCGGGCCTGCCGTCGACTGAGTTGCTTGGTCGTGGTGAAGTACTGCAGGTTATTATGATCCGAATAGACCTGGATCTGGTGCCGGGCTCCCTCGAGGTAGGCCCGCCATTGCTTGAAGGCTTCGACGATGGCGAGGAGTTCCTTGTCGTAAATGTCGTAGTTGAGCTTGGCGTCGATCATGGACCGGGTGTAGAAAGCGACTGGCCGGGGTTCCCCACCGTCAGGCTCCATCTGTGAGAGGATCCCGGCGATGGCGTAGTCGGACGCGTCACATTCTAGGATGATCGGGAGGGCCAGGTCGTAGTGCCGGAGTACCGGGGCGACTGTGAAAGCCTCCTTGAGCAAGTTAAAGACGCTCTGGCACTTACTGTCCCAGTTCCAGGCAATGTCCTTGCGCGTGAGCCGGTTGAGGGGTTTCGTGATCCCGGAGTAGTTATCTATAAACCTCCGGTAGAAGTTAGCAAAACCCAGGAAGGACTGTACTTCCTTGACGTTCCGGGGCTGCGGCCAGTTGACGATGGCCTTGACCTTGTGGGGGTCCATGCAAACGCCATTCGGGGATACTATGACGCCAAGATACTCAACCTCTTCCGTATGGAATGAACACTTCTTGGGCTTGGCATGGAGGTTGTGCTCCCGGAGGCGCTCGAGGACTTGCCGGACATGCTTCTGGTGATCCTCCGGTGAGTCGGAATAAATGAGGATGTTGTCCAGGTAGATGATCACGAAGACGTCACTCATGTCGTGGAAGATGTCGTTCATGAAGTATTGGAACGTGGCGGGGGAGTTAGTCATTCCAAAAGGCATCACAAGGTACTCAAACAGACCATACCGCGTGCGGAACGCGGTTTTCCACTCGTGTCCCGGGGCGATGCGGACGTTGTTGTAACCGGAGCGGAGGTCGATCTTTGTATAAACCTTGGCACTGCGGAGTCGATCGACCAGATCGCCAATGAGCGGGAGCGGGTAGCGGTTCTTCTTGGTGATCTTATTGAGTCCCCGGTAGTCGACACAGAGTCGGAGTGAGCCGTCCTTCTTCTTGGCGAATAGAACCGGGGCTCCGGCGGCGGAGGCGAAGGGTCGGATTCCTCGAGGTCGATGGTGTGATCATAGGGGCGGTGAGGGGGGATCTCCTTGGCGTCTCCTTCGGAGAATACGTCAGCGAACTCGTGATACTCCGGGGGAACTACTTCTCGGAGGATTTGCTCCTCGGTTTTCTGTCCCGGGGGAATGGCGTCCCCTTGTAGGTATTCTTCCGGGAGAGAAGGCGAGGTGTGCAGCTGAAACGTGGGAGTCCCATCCCTCATGAGGCGGGCGAAGGGGGCGGCCCCAATGATCCTAATGTCGAGTGCGCTCGGGTCGATCGGTGTTGCGGGATTATCGGCTGGAGCGGGTGTGACGCGTGTCTGAGACCGGCAGGGGTAGTTCGGCCCCTTGTACTTGTTCCAAGGAATGTTTGGGGGTCGATCGGGGGCTTTGCGGTCTCGGATGGGCGGGGGTGGTGCATGCGTGGGGGGCGTGGCAGTCGTCCCGGGGGTGTCGGGCGTCGGGTCGCTTCCTAGAGCCCGGAGGTGCACGGCGGTCGAGGGGTGGTCTTCGGGCCCCGGGAAGGTCATGGTGAGCGTCCTCCAATCGATGTCGGGGTTTGTGTCGCGCAGCCAGGGCAGCCCCAGCACCATCGGGGTCGATTCGTGAAGTTGCGTGACCAGGAAGTCGGAAGTGAACTCGTAGTTGTTGTCCAGGGTCACGCGTCCCAAGTGAGACCTTTTGATGGGGCCGGAGGAGGAGGGGGTGCCGTCGAGGCGTTGCAGGCGGAGGGGCTGGTTGAGGGAGTCGTGGGGGAGGTCGAGGGTGTCGCTGATGAAAACCCTGGTGGCTCCGCTGTCGATAAGGGCCGATATCGGTCCCGGGGTGCCGTCCAGCCTGGCATTGATGACGAAGGATCGGGACGAGCGGGACTGGAGTCCGGGGGGTGGTGGGGGCTCGTCCGGGGGGTCCTTCGGGGTTGGTTTTGAGGAGTGGGGGATGTCGAAGGGGAGTTGCTGGTCGTCGGGGGTCGGGTCCCGGGTCAGGCGAAGGGTGAGGTGTCGCCAATCGATGCGGGGGTTGGTGTCTCGGAGCCACGGGAGCCCTAGGACCAGGGGTGCGGAAGGGTGAAGTTTGGTCACCAGCATCCGGAGGGTGTGAGTCTGTCCGTTGGCGAAGGTAACGGGCATACGCACGAAGTGGGTGATGTCCCCCGCCGAAGAGGCGTCTCCGTCAAAGAGGCAGAGTCGTACCGGGACCGGGAGTCGCTGGGCGGGTTCTGGGGCGAGGGTAGACCATGCTTCGTCGATGAAGTTGTCGGTGGCGCCACTGTCGACGAGGGTGTGGAGGGGAGTTCCGGAGGGGGTGAGGTGGGTTTTGAGGAGGAGGGAGTGCGAGGAGTGAGAGGGTAGGTAAGCAGTGAGGGTGTCCTGTATGAGTGTCGTAGAGCGAAGATGTGAGACCGGGGCGGAGAAGACGTCGGGGTCGATTCCGCGATTTAGGGCGTCTTCCGGGTCTAAATCGCCGGGTCGTTTTCCGAATATTCGTAGGTGGCATCCTCCCCTTCAAAAGTCCAGGTGGCACGTCCCATGACCTGTCGTTTGGGGCACTCGGAGATGAAATGATCTTTCTCACCACAGAGTATGCAGACACCCTCCCTTCTCCGTTGTTCCTGCACATCCGTCGGGACTTCGATCCAGGGTCGTCCCTTCTTCTGAAGCCGGTTGGCCCGGAGGGCCTCCTCGTCCCACTCGTCGTCGAAGTCGAAATCTTCGGGGTCTTCCGGGGGCTCCTCGGGGTTTGGCACGTCGCCCGGGTCGTGGGCGGCCACGGCGGCGTTGAGTTGGGCCTGGGGGTGGGCGCCGCTGCCGGGGTTAGCATTGGGCGGGCTGCGACTCACCGGGGGTCGGCCACCAGGGAACGTGGGAGGACCGGGGTTTCGACCTTGGGGGTTGGGGGCTTTGCCGGAGGGCCAAGGGGGTCCTCCCCTAGGGTTCCAGGGGGGTCGGGAGTTCGAGTACTCGCTGCGGTCTTCCCAGTAACGTTGGTCGATCTGCATGACGAGGGCCTTGTATCCGTCGTAGGAAGGTTGTTTCGGGGCGAGTTGGAGGACGTCCTTGATGCGTTGAGGCAGGGCGCGGCGGAGGGCGTACCAGAGGGCGCTGTAGTTCCAGCCTGTCTCGTAAGCTTCCTTCTCAAAACGTACGATAAAGGTGGTAAAGCGTTCCTCTGAGCGCATCCGGAGGTTGAAGAGGTTGTCCTCGGCCTCGGCCACGGTGTCATAGATCCTGAATTTCCCAGAGAACTCGTCGACGAAGGCTTGCCAGCGGGCGAGTGCCGGGTTGTTGGGGTCGAACTGGATGAGGGCCGTGTAGTGATCGAAGGCGATCCCTTGGAGGTATGAGGCGGCAAAGGCCACCCGGAAGCTGTCAACCTGAAACGTGAGCGGCTTTGCCTGAAACGTGTTAAGACACTGGGTGAGGAAGGTACGCCATTTCTGGGGATCCCGGCCTGTGAACGCATCAGGTTTCTGAATGTCTAGACGTCCTTCGCAGGCGAGGGCGTTGCAAGCGTCGTCCGATCCGGCAGTGTTGCGGGGAGGGGGGCCAGCATTGTAATAGTAGTAATAGTGATTACCCCCCCCTCCTTGAGGAGGAAAAGCACCAAGGGCGGGGCCCCACCCGCCGGGAGGTCCTCCTCCGGGTGGCTCACCTGGGGGTCCACGCCCGGGAGGTCCGTTGTCCCAAGGGGGTTCGTTCCTGCCAGGAGGGGGCCTGGGTCTCCACGCAGGGAGTGGCGGAGGTGGAGGGCCTGGGGGTCGTCCTCGAGGTTCGGCTGGAGGTGGCGGAGGCGGTCGGGGAGGGTTCGGTGGGGTTGGGTCGATCGGAGGGGGGCCTGGTGCTGGGTCGGGTGCCGGGTTGCGCGGGGGTCGTTCAGCCCGGGAGGGTCGTGCTTGCATCGGGGGTCGCAGGGGGTTCCGTAGGTCGAAGTGGGGTGGCGGATCGCGGCGGAAGTTGCGTTCCAGAGGGGCCGGGGCGGACGTGGCGGGCGGTGCTGGTGCCGGGGCGGGCGTGGGCACGGGACGTTGTTCGTTGTTGTCGCGCGTGAGCTTGTCAATGTAGCATAGCGTGTCGTCCGTACTAGGGGTGTCCACCCGGGCTGTACCGGGGTTCGTCGGGGCCGGGGGTCGGGCGTTGTCTGTTCGCGGGAGGGGTTCCAGGGGTCTTTGAGGCTGTCCCCAGGTTTCGAAAGTACTAGGAACGGAGTTAGCCCTGCGGCGAGTTGACAAGCCTACCGTGCGAGCAGCGGGTTGATCGAAGAGGCCTCCCATCGGGTTGAGGGACCGTAGTATGGCTGAGGCATTCTGCCGTTCTTCCCGTTGCCATTGCTCCGGAGTGGGGACCGTGGGATTTGCCGGGACTGCTGGGGCTGGTTCCGGGGGTTCCCGTCGAATGTGAATCGAGCGACCTGGGTCCGCGGGGTCGTTGAGGGGCTGAGGGGAGGGGGACGCGTGGACTTCGTCGAGCAGTTGCTGTAATTCTTCCCGGAGGATCGTATTGCGCCTATACTTTACCATGGTTTGCTCCGGGAGTTCTCCTCGCGTGAGGCGATCCCCGAATTTGACCAGGCAGTGAGCCCATTCCTCCGGAGTGCCTTCAAAGTCGTCGTGCCCGAATTCCACGAGCAGCGTCCTCGTCCATTGCGCGAAGTCCTCCGGTGAGATCCTGAGGGAGCGGAGTATCTCGTCCCGTTGCCGTTCATACTCCTCGAGGCGTCGTCGTCCCATTGGCGAGGGAGGGGTTCGAGCGGGTGGAGCGGCGGCCGGGTAATGACGAGGGGGGTAGTCGGGGTAGGGGGGTCCTCGGGGTTCTCGGGGTTGGGGGACGGGGCGCTGGTAACCGTAGTAGGGGGTGGGTGCAAAGGGGCCCTCGCTGGGGGGAATCGGGCGAGGCCCACTGGGTACAGGAGGGGTCTCCGGCAGGCCCCCGGGAATGCTCCGGTACGAGGGGACCTCCACGGGTCGTGCCATGGCTAGGTTGGGCGGAGGGGCCCAACTGGCTGAGGGCCCCAGATCATAGAGGGATGGGTCGGGGGCCCAGTGGCGGTGGAGGTACTGAGGTTCGTATGGGAGGGGTGGGTAGACAGGGCGGGGGGTCTGCGCGGAGTAGTGGTTGGGTACCGGGCGTCCGTAAGGGTCGGTCTGGTACCCCGTGGGGTAGTAGGTGTGAGTATACGTAGCCATCAAGAACGGTGTAAGGAAGGAGTCTTGATATTATGTCAGGTTCCGCTGAGTTGGGGGCTTTCCGGGAAAGCGATGCCCTTACGATGCGGACTTGATCTACGGATACTCGGGTGTCTGGAACTCCGGGGCTAGGACTCCGGGGCTAGGACTCCGGGGTTCAAGACGAGGACAGGGGTAATCCCGGGAGAGGGGACTAGAGTCCGGGGGTTTTGGATGAGAGTGGCTGGGAGTTAGAAGGGGTCGAGTCGTGAACCGGAGGTTCTAAGACGAGACCAAGTTAGTAACTTAAGAGTCGCGAAGTGCGTACCAAACTTATAGCACGCGAATACCAAGGCGTGCCAGTCGAAGCGTACCAAACGAGGCGTACCAGTCAAACAAGGGGCACGCAATATCCAAAGTAACAGTTATGCAATATCAAGACTACCGAATACAACAGGGAGCTACACTATAAGTACTACAGGGCCGGGTCTCAGGGGTTCCAGGATGTCTGGGATGGGTTCCGGGGGTCATTGAGTAGCGGCAGGGACTGTATACCGGGATCGCGCGTGTGGGGCGCGCGATCAATTGGCGTGGATGGAGCCGTGATGCGTGATGGCCAGCACGAGTCGCGTGATCTGATCGTTGATTGGGGCTGGTGACGGCTGATGGCGGTCCTTGATGCGTGTGATGGCGGTGTCGGCGGTCGTGATGGCGGGGCGTGTCCTGCGGGGTCAGAGGGAGGGTCCCAGAGGGTGTTCCGGGGGTGTCCCAGGGTGGGCCCGGAGGGGAGGGGTCGTGACACTGATAAGCTACTCTCTCCGCAAACTTATCAGCCAACGGCACTTGATTTGTCAGTGGAACATTCTCCACTGATTCCTGTTTTGTGTGAGGGTGCCTTGGCTCCCCCGCTTCGTGTAGGTTGCTATCTACCACAGGTATGGTAGACACCGATTCAGTTGTCGACAGAGGTCTCCTTCGCTGACCTCTGAATACATTCTGTCTTTGTGCTGCAGCGAACCTGGCAGCAAACTGCTCGTCAGACTCTCCTGCTTGCTGGGGAGCATATATATTGCTCATTGCCTCTTCCAGATGGGGAGACAACTCTGGCTTTGCCACCGGGGGTATATTCGGGATCAAGTTTGCCCCCTCTGGAGTCGAGGCAGCTGATCCTCGATTAGCCTTGCGATACATATATGCTTGGGCTTCCAGCTCAAGAATCTGAACGTACAATGTAATGTATTCAACAGTATTCAACTGAGGTACATTTTCACCTCTAGCCTGTATCAACCGTATGTGCTTCAGTACATACAGTCCTAGTCGAGCACGTGTGGTATCCTTTGTAATGCTAGGGTATCTCTTCCATAGCATAGCACACTGAACCTGAAGGGTGGACTCACTCCGTCCACTCTCTTCGTCGTCAGACGTTTCATCTTCCCAATGTACTGCCGGCGTTCTTTGCTCAGGAATTGTCGTTTCCTGCGGCACTCCGGCTCCCTGCTGACGTTGCGTCATGGGAGTGGATTCAGTTGGAACTCTCCAACTGCCCGCCTCTTGCCTCGGCATCTTCCCCAGAAAGTACGACGAAGGTCTGCGACCTTCGATAGGTCCCTGAGCACTACTCCTGCTCTGGGATTGCCGCCCTGACCTCCCAGTCTGCATGGAAGATTCATGATCCCTGCCGAACTGCTGTTCCAGATCTTCCACACTTGCCCCTGGTCTCGCTGCACCGCTTGGCGCAGCTGTCAGCCGCACTTCACTCCATTGCGTCCCTCCTGGCATTCCCTGAGGCTGCCGGGAAGGCTCGGCCTCTGTATATTCTGACCCGGGACGACCCGGGTCAGTCACCGCAGATTGAGGATATGCCAACGACTGGTCGATGGTCTCACCATCGCGTGTCGGTTCAGTAGATTGATTGGTCTCCATCCAATCAAGTGTTGCTACGTCTCGTTTTACCCGGAAGCGTGCGTCAAAGAAGTTGATACACTGTTCGATGCAATCACAGTCTAGGCTATCAGTCTAGACCCGTAGTCTTGTCCGTAGTATCAGAATTGAACCCGAAAGGTTCAAAAAAGTGAAACGATGTCAAGTATAAGATTTAGCCTTACGGTCACACCAACAGAACCAGATTGATATTTGATTCTAGTACTACGAGTATGACAGTAAAATTGGCTGCCTTATGTAAGGCAGCCAGCATGTATGTAGAGTAATAATAATTAATTAATATAAGTGTATATTAATTAACTAACTAAGTATTATCTGTTACAGCCAGGCAGGCCCTGGAGAACATCGCGGCGGCGCATGACGCCATCATAGAGGCACAAGTCTTCCAGGCGAAAAATGCCAATCACCGTAGGCAAAAAGACCCGCCAATAGCTGTAGGAGCATTGGTATACCTATCAACGCATAATCTGAGGCTCCCAAAGGGACGAGCAAGTAAACTCTGCCCGAAATGGGTAGGCCCATACCGCGTTCTAGACGCAGAGCCAAGTACCTCCAACTACGTGTTGGAGCTGCCTCTGGCATTACAGGAACGACACATCATTCCTAAGTTTCATGTGTCGCTGTTGCGACCTTACAGCGCATCTGACGATGCGCTGTTCCCTAACAGGGCAACCCCGGGCCCCTATGATTTTGGGGCTCGAGACGATGACGAATGGTTCGTCGAGTGCATAATTGGGCACCGGTGGACTGAGCGTAACACGCTCGAGTTTGAAGTACGTTGGTCCCTGGGGGACACAACATGGGAGCCGCACTCCCATTGCTCCAAGTTGGCGGCACTTGACCGTTATTTGGAGTTAAAGGGCGTTAAGCACCCACATCAATTGAGTAAGCATGCCAGCGCTTAATTTGATCGGCAGTGCCGATTGCGGCACATCAATTGAGTAAGCATGCTGGCGCTTAATTTGATCAGCAGTGCCAATCACGGCTTGGCTGAGTTGGTCAGCAGCTGTGGCTGAAACACGCCTTAAAAAGCGAAATTTCTTTTTCGCTTTCTTTCCCCAACCATGGACAAGATGCCCGTGGACCCCGTTGAACAGCAGCAGCGATTTGAGTTTGTGCCGTCGGTCTTACCGTCGGCTGAAGGGGGGGGGCAGATGGCTCCCCCAGTGGGGACAATCGCAACAGCCTGTGGGCTTCCCACAGCAGCAGCAACAACCAGCGGCGTACTCGCCGCAGCAGCCGGTGATCAGTGGCTATCCGCCACACCAACCCATGCAGGGCAACTTCATGCCCCAGAACGTACCTGTGGGCGGCTATCAGCCCCAACAACCAGTAGCGGGCGCTTATGCGCCACATCACGCAGAGGGCCAGTCTCAGCAACAGGCCTACGGGGGGCTAGTCAGCCCCCAAGCAGCGCCAGGATGGGGGCAGTTTGCCCCCGCTATGGTGAGAGGGGCTATGGGCGCACACCATTTGCCCCAGTTTACCGCCCTGGTGCACTACCCTGGCATGGGTGGTGTGCCCGTAATGATGCCGTACCCCCCGGCTTAGATGGGGGCGTGGGGCGCAATGCCCCAGTACGATGCCTCGTATGAGGCAGGGCTATTTCCCTGTCGACCACAGTACAAGGCGACAATCTAGAGGGACGCCAAGCATCCCTCATGCAGTCCTCCACGGCCATTGGGAGTACAGAAACTCTCAATACAGAACCAAGCATCAGTTCATCGGCTGATGCGCCGACAGAGAGCCTGGCCAAGCTCTCCTTGCTACAGCGGCTCAAGATGCCGCACCAATCCGAGCCCAGCTCAGAAGAAGAGTCGCGTCCTCGATGCGACAAAGGAAAAGCACGGGCTGTCGAGCCCAGTCTCAACCAGGACTTAGTCCTGGCTACCCTTCTTCAACGCCTGAGAGACAACGGGTACAATGTACCCGCAGACTCATCATACCTCTGCGACGCAGAGGCAGTCATCCTCATCAGCTGGATGATGGACGACATGGATCATATGCACGCCCAGCGCAAAACTGATTTTCTTGCCCTATCGGCCACTCATAAGCGGCAGACTACACCCCCGAGTCGGGACACCAACTCCAGCGAAAGGGCGCGTCGGCAAGGAGTGGAGGACGCGCCCTCCCGCTCAATTCAGTTGAGCGTTGTTGCTTCCGGCCAGGAGGCCGGACTAGGATGTGACATCCTTCCCTATGAGGATGTCCCTGCTCCAGCCGCCCCCCGGCTCATCCAGCGCCTTGCCAGCGGCGCATCTGAGGTCGCATCTTCGCGACCATTATCCGTGGTATCCACCACACACTCTGGGGAGCAGAGTTCCAGGGGCGTGAGTACACGCCCCACTGAGGCTAAGGCCTCATAACCCCAAAAAGATCATCGGGGTAAGAACCTGGAAGGGCATGCATATGTCAACGTGCACTTCCCTGAGGATGCCCTGAAAGGGGCCCCCGGGGCTAACATCCCCTTCTTACCCGCAATACTGGTAGAGGGCCTGCCAGCCCAATTCCCGCGGTGTGTGTGGGCAATGGACCCATGTTCTGACAAGTCTGTCCCGGAGAGGCTGCCATCCCCGCCCTCCAATGACGATTGGTATGAGGAGCCTGAAGAGGCTCGCATGGAATCCCCTGTGCTGCACAAGACGGCGGCACAACGTATGGCATGCGAACGGCGCAACAGCAATCGACGGGCCAAGATGGACCGCCGGGCGCAGGATAGCGCCAAACGAGGAGCTGCCCTCCTCGAGGATGAAACTGGGCACATCCCTGATGCGCTTGGTGTTGTGATCTACCGTGATCACACTGTTGAGCGCCAAAACTCATTCTTTGGTGCGGGGTTAGCTCCTCAGTTCTATTGGTCGCCAGTGACCAACACTATCTTCGTCGGGCAAGAAGCCCACGCAGCCAGGTCCTTCGAGGCTGATAAAGAGGGCAACGCCGTGTCAACGCCCCACAACAGTAAGGTGTACCAAGTGTCACCTCATGGGTTTCCCCGCAGTCCTCAAGAAGTCCGCAGACTTCATGCACTAGTGAACAACCAGTTTATGCCAATTTGTCAGCGTCAGTTGGGCTATCTTTTGCTCAACAAATTCAAACAGGTGGTGCTAAACTGCCACCCTACTGCCCAAGACAGAGCCATGTCTCACTTACTTGAGGAGGTCCCCTATAGGACCATCTCGGTACCCTTTGTGAGTCCAGAGGAGCGGGAGAATATCCC
Organism: Macrolepiota albuminosa; assembly: GCA_027475525.1. Lineage (NCBI taxonomy): Eukaryota > Fungi > Basidiomycota > Agaricomycetes > Agaricales > Agaricaceae > Macrolepiota > Macrolepiota albuminosa. The sequence goes on from JAMWFC010000073.1 coordinate 715,488, forward strand.
GCAAATGATTGTGCCATCACAGATCTATCGCCGCAAAGAAGGAGGGAGAATTGCCTTCATTGGCCTCACTCCCCCTGATCCAAAGCAACCGTTTGCTTTTGGACTACCTGGGCTTGTATGCCCTTCTCTATGGACGTCCTGGGACGTCCAACATATGGACCGGTCTGGCCATGGACCGTGCCATGCGCATTCATTGGCGCAGCCTGTTCGGGTTTGCACTTGTACGTGCTCTCAGCGCCAGCCGCCCCTCCAAGACCACAGTACACAAGTACCTGGCCTATGTTTTTGCGAGGCCAGGTCTCTACAAGGAGGCCATGGCCGAGTACAAGGCGGCTACGGGGCAAGTGTTTGTGCCCCTCCACGCCGACGACTCTAACTTCAAGGCTCAGGCTGTGGACATCCCAGAAGCATCAGCTTCCGTATTCACCACCTCGGACGTGTTACGTGTCCTTCTTCATAACCAAATTCTGGTCAGCTGGGCTGACCATGCGTACACCTATGGGGTCACCTACCTGGCCCACCTCTTCTTCAGCGACAGCCAGCTCTACAACGAGGCGGCCGCTATTGACGACGAGAGGCTGCAACACCTCGACCATTACGGGACTCCCCAGTCCATTGCTCAGTGGGATGGGTGGCGTGAGGCCACCATTGACGATCGCCAACGCCTGATGCTCCAGCAGCAGGACAGTCGTCATGCTTACGACAACGCACTCACCAAGGGGATGTACCTCCTAATCGGGCAAGACATTCATGCCTGTGAGATCTGGACGTGCCAGTACCTGTCCGACACTGGGGATCTTCCAGAACCCCACCCACCTGTTCCGGGGTCGAGTATTGACCCCACTCTCACATTGTCCCCCCTCCGGGACTATGATGACTCCCTGCCCGTAGCAGGGCCATCAGGCACGTCTTATGAGCCCGCACCCGAGGATGAACTCCTCGACTATGACATGGACGACGCAACCGCCGACCCATTCTGGGAGCCTGGGGACTCTCCCATTGCCCCCGTTCCTGACTTACCGACGGCCTGACCGTCGTCTTATCTTGAGACCGTAGCTCGGTCTGATTGGGGGGTGTGTAGCGTAGTCCGCTATGTGGCGTTGGCCACATAGCTTTTACTTACTTTAGTAGTCCATAATATATTATATTATTATAATATATTATTATTATTATAATATATTATTATTATTTACATTAGTATAAATAGTTTTCACTTGCTGCTTACTAAGCAGCTTATATTCTTGTATTACACTACAGTGACAATAGACCAGACTGGTCTGATTCTGTGCAGTGTGATCTTAAGCTCACAAACACCGTAACTTCGTTACACAGTGACGCTGCAGGCACTTCATCAGGTGGGAGTGTTGAACGCCTACCGGTATAATGAGAAGCGCCCTTGCGCACGTGACCATAGTATTATTTTCTTCCCAGTGTCGTTGTACACTTCATTCTGAAGTACAACGACACTAGGTATGTGTTAACTATGCAGTCAAATATATATTCATTCTGAAGTACAATGACACTAGCTGTCACACTACTCATTTAGTGTCTGTCTGTAACCGCTGCGTGTAACTTGCTTTAACAAATACGTCACTTGATGCGCACTTCCCTATCATCAAAGCTCAATTCGGGCTCAATTCTCTACCTGAGTCCATGGTCCATTGGGCATTATGCAGGTAGGAGTCCAGGACATTAAGCTCCATGGTGAACTCGGTCCGATCAATGTAGATCAAATGTTGCATTGTATTTAGTATCTACAACTTCTCTTTGCGAGATGCACACAGGATTTCTTCGACACGAAGAATCGCGGATCCGGATGTCCAACCAGCATTAATCATCTTCACATATATCTATGAGAGTATAAGTTTCTAGAAATAGACATTCGAATTAGACGAAGGATAGATAAAAAGGGACATCTTTGAAGAGGCCTGATGAAGAATAAAATACAGCAAATTAAAGAGAGATAAGTTACAGTCTAAATTTTCCTGTTTACTTCGCTTGAAGGCGTTGATGCTAGAACTAAATTACATATTGGCAGCGTCATATATCAGGCCAGTGTGGTTCTGCCTGCCCTCTATGTGTTTGGAGGAATGCCGTCAGACTTCCGAGCCAGAAAAGTGCGCATTGATCGATTCAGTCGCAGTGGTGACCTCGACGTATTCGATACTCGTTTCTTACTTTGCTCCATCGAGACAGACCTTCCTCAAATATGACTTCCTGCTGCCGAAGAATGAGCGCTACCATACGCTCCAATCGGTTACACAAACTAGATCCACTCTTCGTACTAAGTCCTCAAACTGCTTTCTGACTAGGACTGAAGCTTTGGATATAGTCTCCACAGTTACAAGATTAGCGTGGACTCACAGAAAAAGACCCTGTGAACGATCAAACAAAGGTCTCCAGGGCAGTCAAATTTGTTTGTGGGGTCTGCCCTTTGGTTTAGGTAGAATTGTAAGACCAGGTAATCCAGGGGTCTCCAGGGCAGTCAAATTTGTTTGTGGGGTCTGCCCTTTGGTTTAGGTAGAATTGTAAGACCAGGTAATCCAGGAGAATGATAACTAAGGCCCTGATGCCAGCACCAGAATAACAGTGTGCCGCCAGTCAATGACAAAAGAAATCGATCCTTGCTAGGCTTAGACAGAAGATACTCACTATTAGAATCAGTTCCTCACGACCTAGATAGAACAATACAGGATTATTCCTCAGCTCGTTATAATCGACTGATATTCGGACTGTACCTAGATAGAACAATACAGGATTATTCTACGGTGCAGTCAGTAAATGTATGTGTCCATGGTAACTGTAAGTTTTACTCACCCTCAGCTCGTTATAATCGACTGAGGGTAGTGTTCTGTATGTACGTGTCTTTTATATGTATGTGAGAAGACAATGGGATCATTGTGTATAAGGATAACAAAGGAAGACAGTGGCCAGTTGTGGTGGCGTCTGTGTGATATTTGTGATAATGAATGTGGGCATACGTGATGATGCGTGGTGATGTTGTTACCGTCCAACACTCACTCCGTCATCGTAATAGAGAGTTGGTTGTATACTTGCCATATTTGTGCCTTAGGAAGTCAACATGGTCCGGGGCCAGCTGGCCTGTCGAGACAAATTCGTACAGACCAGACTCAGGGATGGAGTTGAAGTCCCCACAGACAATCATTGGGATCTTCGTCCCGTCCAAGAATGATGTAACGTTTAATGCATTGTATGCCTTCTCACGTGGCTACTAAGACAAAGCTCACATGGAAAGAGACAAAGTACTATGGTGTTGAGATCCACGCGTGTCATAGCATCACCGTGCGCATTGATTGTTACTGTCAGGGTCGCGCGCTCAGGGCTGGGTGAAAAATATGAGGATATATTATACGGACGGGAATGACAATCACCCTCAGTCATTACACAGAGACTGAGGGTGAGCATGCAGTTTACTTAGAGAACAATGGACGGATTAACTTACGCATACTATAGAGTGACCTCTGTGATATTAGATTCCTACTTCTAACATATGGTACATCACAAGGCCGTCAATTGGTCAGAAAAACGGTATGAGAATTGTCTGAGTGACTGTCATGTCACACCTGTGATAATTCGATAATAACACTGCTTTCTCACTCCCTCACTCAACATGTATCTGCAAACCCTGCTTGAAATGTTTAACGCTGTTCTGCTGAACTCAAAGAATGACGATGCGTGGAATGGCCCTTGGAACGCACTCTTGACCCATTTCTTCCCCATGGAACAAGGCTGGGAAGTCACACCTAAGGTAGGATACGGATCTGAAGGAGCTCTCACTTATCACCTTTAGGTTTCATCACCTTGGTCTATGGTGCCAGTCGATCTCGCTGTAAACTATGTCATTAGCTATAACAATGTGGCAATCCTTGCTATGTATGTCAAGGTCAAGCCATTCGACCAACTCGAGGTACTTACGGCTCAAGCTGAGGCCGATGAACAGATGCGTCGCCAGATTGGTGATTACTTCAAACTTGCCCCGCCGACTTTCATTGGTCTCAGCGCATTTGGGCACATGGCATGCAAATACGAGCTCACAAAGACTACGCACGAACTCACACCTCATACATTGTCAAGGTCTCTGCAACACCTTAGCAACACTGTGCCTGAGGAGTATTAGGATCTGGACTTGAAGACTGAAGAGGGGTGCAAGGCCTAGGCCATACGGAGAGATGAACTAGGCCGCAGTGTTGATATTCTTAATATTTCTCCACACAAAAGATGGGTTATCAATCACCCCGACCTGCAAGACAACTTTACTACATATTGGGGCGCAGACACTATAGCCAGGGTCCTTTAGCCATACGTATAATCTAACAACATTGAGACAGTATGTTATCTTTTTCATGTCCATGAAATGCGCGACTCACGGAACACAGATTCTTACCTTCGATGCAAGAGATCCTTGGAACCATAATATTGGTAATGTTTCCAATGTCACTCTTTGGTGGATGTGGCCAATGAATGACTCGGAAGCCAACTTTCCCAGCCTCAGAAATGTTCAGATGGCTTCCTACTCTTGTTGATCCCTCTAGCAGTGGATCTGAGTCCACGTTCTTTCATGTCCTTTGTTATTGTACCACCTTCTCCAAGGCTGCAGTTGGGGTTCAGCGGGTACTTCTCTGTTGGGTTTCCTTGAGAATCGACAAACCGTACAGCCACAAGCCCATACCCTTCCAGCCGTTGACGCATTTCCTCCGAACCAAACACAACCCTACCCTTTCCATGCGCCACGGCCACAGGTAACTTAGAACTGACCATTTCACTGAAGAACACCGACGAACGAGTGACTTCGTTATCCACCCATCTCCACCATCAACGTACGGCCCTCGAAGCATTCAGCCCTGTTAGGTTTAATATCAGGCCAATCCTGTGCACCAGAGATGATTTAACAGAGGTGACTAAGGAATTGACAACTATTACAGGCACCCAGTGCAAACGAGTCCTCACGCTTGAAGGATTGTACAAATTTGGTGCGGACGGTTTCGTTGAGAAGTACGGAGTGCGCCCATCCTTTGCCAGCACCAAGGATGTCATCATAGCAGAAACCACCGCAAGCAGCAAGTCCAACAAATCCAGAGAGACTAGTGTTGCCCGAGAGTATGTCAGACATGTGCACGTCGACGGCATCAAAACCTGCTGCGGCAAATGACCATGCCATCTCCACTTGTCTATTGACATCCTGTTCAGAGAGAATACAACCTTGGGTTTTCAGAACAGGCTTTGAGAAGGCTGATAAGAAAATGTAAGATCATAGAAAATGCTGGTGTGTGACTTGTCTCTGACAAGGCTGAACTCCTCTGTGGCGCAGGTGGGATTGTCACAGAGCACCTGCATTCTGTACGACGTCTCTGACCACATCTACTGAAGCTCAGCATGAGTAGTAGAGATCGACGTCTGGAGCCTCAGACCCAATTTCTTTGAATATCTGTGCCAGGGCAGAGCCTCCGAGACGCTGTTTGCCGTCAGCGAGGTCAAAAAAACACAGGACAGGTGTTTTTGTCAATGTCAGTCTAGAGCTGAGGTGTCCAAGTAGTCCTGACGTCGTCCACAGAAGGGAAAGCAGTAACAATAAGCGACAAAGGTGAGCTAACTTCCTTTTGTTCTTCAGCCTCCCTCCACTTCATCAACATCGACATTGAATCCTTCCCAACAGGGATACCAACACCCAATGCAGGGCACAAGTTCTTTAGCTATCACTCAGACAAGTGTGGGCCCTTCAGCACCGCTCCAGGCTGCTTAGATAAGCCGGAGTTTGCCTTTCTGACTTCTAAAGTCCGGAGTTTTCCTCCCTTGTTTGCACACTTGTTTGGTTAGTCAATTTTCGAGTTTTTAAGGTTTTGTTGTACTGTACAGTTGTTTCCCACGCTTCAGAGGCCCCAGAAGCGTCCAACCTGGCATAGGGAATCCCCAGACTTGTTCTCTTTGGATCTCCCTCTGCCAGGTGAGTAGCTACCTTGATATTGTCAGTATATATTCTAATACACTTTAGATCTCCCTCTGCCAGCTGTGTGACTGAGCCACAGCCTCTAGAGGTCGCCCTTACAGCAGAACAAGTCTCTACATTTCGGTCTGGGAGCCCCCTTCAGCCTGCTTGAGCCCTCTCTTGCCCCTTTAGGTCCCTCCCCCACTGGATTACTCCCTGCCCCTCTGTTGCTTCTATGACCCAACCAGCCCCCTCAGACACTCCCCTGGACGCTTCTGCCCCTCAGGATGATGCCTGGGGTCGCTTGCTTGCTCTGGAGACTCAGGTGCAGACCACTCAAGCTTCCCTCACCCTCCATACCACCGAACTTGCTGGATTATGTCAGGCCACAGACACCATCTCTCATTCCCTTCAGGCCCTCTTAGAGCGCCTCCCTCTCACTCCTACCCCTCTCCAGGCACCTCCAGTTAGGGCTGGCACACCCCCAGTCCCTCGCTTTGGGGCCTCCCCCCCAGTTCATGCCAATATTCCTCGCCCAGCACTCCCAGATGCATTCAATGGTGACCAAGCGATAGGCGAGCGTTTCCTGCAGTCCTGCATCACCTATATTCAGCTCAGTGGTGAGGCTTTTCCCTCTGACGCTCTCAAGATCACTTGGGTTCCTCCCTACATGAAGTCTGGGCGAGCTTCAACATACGCGCTACGAGTCTTTCAATGCCCTGGAGGAGTGGAGAGTTTTGGAAGTTGGGATCAGTTTGAGAACAAGTTTTGGACAGAGTTCTTCCCCTTGGACCCTGCTAAGGTGGCAGCCCTCACTCTCCAAGATCCTCATTGATATGGGCAGGGGAAGCAGACCCTAGATGAGTAGATCGACTCCTTCAGAGCTCTTGCTGAACAGGCCTGTTATCCGGATGGTCTTCAGCTCTGTCTCACCTTCCGAGATGGCCTCCTTCCCTCTCTCATGGATCGGATCGACAGCATGGCTGAGGGACGATCTGATGACACAAGTATCGAGACCTAGTATCAGGTAGCACGTGATCAGTGGCAGCTCATGGAGTTATGACGTGAGCTCCACCATGGAACTGCCCCTCGCTCCACCCCACAGGCATCTTTTTCTGCTCATCATCCCATCCAGCCCTCCCTTTCATTTCGCACTCCACCCCCAGCTCAGGTACCTGTGGCACGTCCTCTTTCTTTTGGAGTACCTATGGATGTTGATGCCTCTCGTCAACGTTCCTCCCTTCCTCTCCTCTGCCGTCGCTGTGGAAAGCCTGGTCACTTTGCTCGGTATTGTCCCCAGGGGTTAGAGGTGCGCTATCTCTCAGCTTTAGAGCAGGAGGAGCTCCTTCTCCAGCTCCTTGCTGCCCGAGACATTCGAGGAAACCCCTCCCCAGATGTACAGACTGAAGCAGAACCTTTGGAGGAGTCCATGGGTCCTGTGGAAGCTGTAGCAGAACCATTGGATGTGTCCTTTGGTTCTGCAGAGGAGGGTTTTCAATAGAGCAATGAATGAGTTGTACGCCTCCGCCGCCTGGTGCTAATCAGTTTACATGTCAATCAGTAGAGTCTTCTAATGTATCGCTCCCTGTTCCTGATTCTCTGACTGAAACTGTAAGCACCCCCTCCGACGTACAAAATACCCCCTTGGTCCAAGCCTCAGCTAAGACTTCTTCTCCTCCTTCTCCTGTCCGACAACCACATGTCCCGTACAAAATACCCCCTTGGTCCAAGCCTCAGCTAAGACTTCTTCTCCTCCTTCTCCTGTCCGACAATCACATGTCCCAGCTTGGGAACGACGCCTTCCCCGTCGCTATGTTGTTGCTTCTACTCCCTCTCCCAACTCTCTGCGTCTGAATGTGGAGATTGAGACAACTGACACTCAGCAGACTCGAAGCGTCATAGCTCTCTTGGACAGTTGCGCTACTGGACTCTTCCTAGACACCCATTATGTGGAACAACACTGGCTCACTACCCATCCCCTCTCTCACCCTATTCCAGTCTATAACATTGACGGTACGCTCAATGAAGCTGGATCCATCCGCTCAGTGGTGGATTTAGTCCTTCGTTATCAGACTCATTCTGAGCGTGCAGTCTTTGCGGTTACCAGCCTAGGAAAGCAGGACATGATACTTGGGTTCTCCTGGCTGCGTGATCACAATCCTGAGATTGACTGGGCCAAGGGTAAGGTGAGCATGAGCCGCTGTCCTTGACGGTGTTCCACATGTGCCAAGGAAGTTAGAGAGGAGCGTAGAGAGTCAGTCCGTGAGCGTGCTGCTATCCGGGCTTGCCGGGTTGGACACCTCCCCTTTGCAGACCTCGACCTACTGGATCCTCCTCCCTTGGCGTTCCCTTATAGAGAGGCCCTCTATGAGGACGTTTGAATTCTAATACACTTTGGATCTCCCTCTGCCAGCTGTGTGACTGAGCCACAGCCTCTAGAGGTCGCCCTTACAACGGTGTATTCTGTGTCCTGAAGGCACCTTGTTTCGGGGGATCAAGTGATACACTCCCATTTCACGTAAGGATTTGAGTTCATCTTCATAGGCTAACTTCCATTGTTCTGCATCAATAGATTGCTGGGCCTGGTTCCACGTTCTTGATACCTCTGGATCCACATCTTCAGGACTGATACCTAGGTCATCTTTGGTTACATTCAGCCTTGCTAACACTTGATTGAGGTCTATGTTCTCCTCCTCCACAGGTTGTAGAGCCCGTGGTTCTTGGTGTTCATTATGGTGGAGCTGTTCGAATGCATGTCGATGGTCAGCTCTAGCTTTACGGATTCGATCTGCTGATTCCTTTGATTCCCTTACAGCATGTTCTACTGGAGTTTCTGGTGCATCGTTAGGTCTACTTTTAGCTGTTGGTATTGGGACTCATGTTGATTGTCGTGGAAGTTCTTGAACTGGTTTGGCTAACACATCTGGATCCTCTGGTTGATCTGGAGGAATAGGGTCTGCAGGTATGTTTTGTGGGGCATTTTCTTGATTTCTATTGGGTGCAAGCTCTTCATGATCATCAGAGATTATATATGGCTGGTCCTTTGCCCCTTTTGCTATGGCATCGATGGTTGGGATCCCTGCATGATCTGGAGGTGGAGTTAATGAGTTCAAGTCTCTAATAGCATTGTCGTTTTGGTGCTCAACAAATCTGACGTGATATGTGCTGTATACCCATTTTGATACCCTGTCGTAACACCTATAAGCTTTGGCCTTGGGATCATAACCTATTAGCGTGCATTCAATGGCCCTTTTGTAGATCTTAGGATTGTGTTTCCCCAAGATTAGGACAAAGACACAACAGCCAATTTCACGGATATAGGAATAGTTCGGTTTCTTATCGTATCATAGCTTGTCTGGTGTTACATCATTTACAGCTGAGGTTTTAGTCTTCCCATGAAGATGAGCCGCTGTTAAATAAAACTCGTCCCAGAGAAATGCTGTGCATTTTGAATATAGTCTCATAGCAATGCTCTTTCCCATAAGTGTCCAATGCATCTGTTCTACGCGTCCAAGGTGTGCCGACGTGTATATAGCTCCATGTTGCGTTGTTATCCCTTGTGACCGGTACCATATCTCATTTTCTTTGGCTATAATCTCTGAATCATTCTCAGAACGCAGAATTCCAACTTTCAGACCTGTCTCTACTTGTCGTGCTAGGATCCATGCCTTGAGTTTACCAAACGCATTGCTCTTCAGCTTCAAGGGTATGGACCAGGGTTTATTTGTGTAGTTGTCGACTATATTCATGATGTAATTATTGCCAGTGCGCAACGTCACATCCTGCTTCCCAGTCAGATCCACCAAAACAATGCCAAGCTTTCATGTTGCTCTATGACCAACACCTTCCTCTCTAACTTTCGGAACAGGTGTTCTGGATTGCTTGCCAAGAATACATTCATTACACTTCGGCGGTTTTGCAGAGAAGGTACACGGCATACCTTTGACCATGCCTTTCTTTGCCATCTCCATGATTGTCTGGTAATTTGCATGGCCCAAACGGCGGTGCCATGTGACAATATTGGGTGCTGAGTGTACTGTAAGTGCAAGCTCGGTGTGGAGGTCTAACACATATAGGTTCTTCATAGGGAGTAGGGTTCCATTGGCAATCAGCTCATTCGTGGTTCCTCTGAACAGTTTTGCCTTTGTGTTTTTAAACGAGGTGAATATATCATCCTTCTTTGCCATTAGGCTGACTGAGAGCCAAACTGTAGCTTTAGGAACTAGGAGAGCATTATCGAGTATGAGGTAAGAGCCATTTGCAAGACATAGTCTTATCTGTCCTATGGCGGTAGCCAAGATTGTCGATCCACCAACACTTCTAATGGATTTGTTTGGTATGGGTTTCAATGAGATGAAGTCAGTGGCATCTGGAGATATATGTACGGTTGCCCCAGAATCCAAGTATAATGGGTGTGTAGTGGTGGCACTGGTCAATGTAGTTTCAGTCACAGTCTGTAACGCATGGTCCTTCCAGTCGGCTATAGTCACAGACTCCTCCTCCAGCGCAATCCACGCATCAAATTCAAGGGTCTCAGCATCCTCAAGGCTTGTGGGAACCATATCTGCCGCTAGGCCTGCAAATTCAGCCTTGGGAGCTGTACCTGGCACCTTGTTTGTCTGAGCAGCAATATACGCTGCGAGAGCCTCAGCATCACCCTCAACTGTGAATACAGAACCACCGGCTGGGGTAATCGTGAGTCTTGTAGCCCCCTTTTTCTTCTCACGGTTGTCCTTCCTAGCCTTATAGTGTGCCACATGGGCAGCCTTTGCCTCATCAAGCATCTTCCCAGCCATCCCACCACCTTCAAGGATACACCACGGCTTTGTATGTCCCGTGTAATTTGTGCGTCCCCTTGTCTTACAAGCATCACAAACCAGCTCATCCCTTCTGGTCATAGAGCGGGTTGCCAACACTGTGGGCTGGGGGTCTGGCATTCCCCTTTCAGCAGCATAGAGGGTCTGCTCATTCTCCAAGAAGTGTCGGATTTTGTCTGGACCATAGGACATGGCTGCAGTAGCAGCTGCAAGGTCACGAGAGATAATCGATCGTGCGCTTGCATACAATGAGTTGTCAGACAGTGAAAATAAGGCCGCGATAGATTGCAAAAGGTCCTTGGTGACAGTCCCAACGTCAAACATGCGATTGATCTTTTCATAGATCCGATCTATCGTTTTCGTGATTGGCTCAGCTGGAGAGCACTTCGTAGTCAGGGCCTCCTGTAGCAGACAAACTTGCTGAACCGGTCCAGCCCCACCGTGCCTTGCCTGCAAGTATTCCCACAACTCCTTTGCGCTTATGGAGTCACTAGCCAAGTTGTGCTCTGACTTGGATAGGCCGAGCATTAGGAAGGAGCAGGCCAGGCGGTCATTCAGGTTCCAATTACAATACGTGCATGGTTTGAATGTTCTGTGAGGGATATCAGGAGGATCAAAGATGTACTCATATAGGCCTGACATCATAAGTTTGAGCTTCATGAATTTTGACCAAGGAGTCCACTTGCCATCATCCTTAGCCAGCAGCTCCCCAGAGTAACACAATGACACCTTGATCTGCGAGATCACAGGGGCAGAGTTGTCAGTTCTTCGCATTTCTGCCCCCTCAGCATCTGTAATGTCCAGGATAGGTCTTCCGGGACTCTCAGCAGTCGGAGCAGTTGGAGCAGTTGGAGCCATAGTCAAGATCAAGGAGAAGAAAGATAAGACAGTAAGTATCCAGAACAACACATGTCCTCAGGGCAATTGGTACACGATGCGGCGTGCTTGGTAATCAGACAATATCAGAGCAGCAGCCCACCAATATCGGACGGTCAGTCCGCAGAGAGAAAAAAAAAAATCAAGGTCTGGTTGTCAAGTCATACTTCAGTATACGGAGCAGCACTCTCCCTTAACCTGTTACAACCTAGAACCTAGAACATACACGAGTAAGTATGTGTAACCTCAGTCTTTGTGTATTCAACTCAGTTAAACCTACCTAGAACATACACGAGCAAGTATGTGTAACTAGGGTAGGTGTAAGTATGTAGTTCATCAATATAAGTGTGTCATTGCTCACCCTCAGTCTTCGTGTATTCGACTGAGGGTGCGTATGGAACCGGTACAGTATATATATATGTGAGACAAGAGTAAAGTTAATTAGTAGATATATGAGAGGGTCATCATAATTCAGGGCACTTACGGTGGTCGCCATCCAACAAGAAGCGTCCAACCTGGCATAGGGAATCCCTAGACTTGTTCTCTTTGGATCTTCCTCTGCCAGGTAAGTAGCTACATTGATATTGTCAGTATATATTCTAATACACTTTGGATCTCCCTCTGCCAGCTGTGTGACTGAGCCACAGCCTCTAGAGGTCGCCCTTCCAGATGGATCATTATGCACAGGAGAGTGCAAAACAAAGAGCTGCCCTTCTTGAAAAAGAAACTAGGTACATTTCTGATGCATTCAGCATTGTGATCTACTAAAATCACACTATTGAATGCTAGAACTTCTTCTTTGGTGCAGGGCTGAGTCTCCAGTTCTACTGGTTGCTACTGACCAGCACTCTTTTTATTAAGTGAGAAGCTCATACAGTCACATGGGCACCCTACAATAGCAAGATGTACCTACCAAGTTGCATTTCAAAGATTCTCCTAAAACCCTTGGAAGCTATGCTAGCTCCCATACACTAGTCAATTAGTTTATGCTGCTTTGTCAGCATTAAGCAGGATACCTCCTGCTCAATAAGTTTAAGTAAGTGACCTTTAATTGTTATCTCACTGCCCGAGACAGAACAATGTTTTAAATCCTCAGAGAAGTCCAATACAAAATTACTATATCCTTTGCAAGCACAGAAGAGCATAAGCAAGTTCCTACTTTAATAAGTTTTTATATAACATTGCTTGAACAAACAATAAGTATTAATATTTTTCATTTCACATGTTGCTGCTTTGCAGACAAATTTAGCTTTCAGCCTGCTATTTATAAACAAGAGCTTTTAATTAAATATTTTTCACATGTTGCTGCTTTGCAGACAAATTTAGCTTTCAGCCTGCTATTTATAAACAAGAGCTTTTAATTAAATATTAAAAAAAAATCCTATAATTTTTTTATCACTATGTTTAAAAATTTAATTCAGTTATTGCATAGCAACTAAAGCACTATTAGTAATAGAATTTATATGTCAGAGATTATAATTAGTAATTGTCATGATGATCATATAGCTACTGATTTGACTTGTCATGATCAGATCAGTAATTTCATCACCTTTTTTGATCAGTAAGATCACTGATCTTATTATGCTGCTTATAACAGGCCTAAATTATTTGCAACCAATTCTATAGCTTTTTGTGCTTTGCTTTTGCATGATTTGCATGTAATGTGCACAAAAAAATTTGCAGAAAAAGCTTTGGTTTACATATATAGAGTTTGTTATTTGCACAAATATGCATGCAAAGAGTTTGGAAATGTTGGTCTTAGAAGCTGTCTGTTGAAGTTGGTTATAGTAAGAAAAGCTTGAATTTGTTATTTGCATGCATCATATGCAAAGAAGTTTGTTGAAAAAATACATAGAGATCTAAGTAGGAACATTGTTTTAGAAGCTGTTTATTAAAGTAAGTCATAAGGTTTGTTACTTGCAAAATTTTATAAATTTAATTTTATTTGTCAAAACTTTAGCTATAGCTATCACAACCCCTCCTACCCAGAACCACCCCAGGACACCCTCGGAGCTCCACCTGGGGCCACTCCACTGACCACATGACACAACTCCCACCTCCAGGGCCACCCTCACCACCATCAAACCCCTCACACCGCACCCTCACTCGTGATGCCCTTGCCTGTGAAGGGTGTCTGGATATCCAAAAACCCAATGCATTCATGGGCTGGGACCCCCAAAAATGGCATACCTTCCTCACTCAATGTTTTAACATGTTTCAGGTTGACAGCTCCCAGATGGCCTTTGCCACCTTGTACCTCCAGGAGATCACCTTTGATCACTACACGGCCCTCATCCAGTTTGACTCCAACAACCTGGTGCTCTCCTGCTAGCAAGCCTTTGTTGACAAGTTCTCCAGGAAGTTTGGGATCTATGACACCATTGCCAAGGGCAAGAACAACCTCTTCAACCTCCAGATGTGTTCTGAGGAACGCTTCACTCAATGCTAACCCTAGCAGCGGTGCTCGCCCCCAGGCCCAACTTAACACTGCCGTGGCCGCCAACAACCTGGGTAATGTGCCAAGCCCGGAGGAATCCCCAGAAGACCCTGAAGACCCCAACTTCACCAACAAATGGGGTAACCAGCTTCAGAAGAAGGGATGATCCTGGATCGAAGTTCCGAAGGATGTACAGGAACAACGGAGAAGAGAAGGTGTTTGCATACTGTAACTGGAGGTTACGAGCTAGAACTATCTTGTGTGTATCACCCAGTGCTGAATCAGACTGCAGTATCAGATTTGACTAGAACTAGAGTGAATACAAGATGTTGTCTTACATAATACTCTATTGAATGCTTATAGCATCGTTGACGCTAGTAACAAGTGTGACTCCATTATACATATTATGTGGTGAGAAAGACCATTTCATCTCTGAGTGCCTCCAACGACAGGTTGTGGGATGCGCCACCTAGACCTTCAAAGGGAAAGATGCCACCTACAAATATTTGGAAAACAATCTGGCAATTTAAACCCGGAAGATGCACTAAATTGTGGAATCAACCCCCAACATCTTCTCTGCCCCAGTCTCTCATCTTTGCTTACAGGACACTCTCACGGCTTACCTACCCTCCCACTCCTCGCACTCTCTCCTCAAAACCCACCTCACCTCCTCTGGAATCCCCCTCAACACCCTTGTTGACAGTGGTGCCATGGACAACTTCATTGACAAAGCATAGTCTACCTCTGCTCCGGAACCCGCTCAACAACTTCCGGTCCCAGTATGACTCTGCCTCTTCAATGGAGACACTTCTATGGCAGAAGATATCACCCATTTTGTGTGTATGCCCGTTATCTTGATAACCAAACTCCACCCCTCTGCACCCTTGGTCTTAGGGCTTCTGTGGCTCCAAGACACCAACCCCCACATTGACTGGTGACATCTCATCCTTTGCCTGACCTGGAAATCCATGCCTGACAACCAGCAACTCCCCTTCAACATCCTCCACTCCCCAGGCCCCAACCCAACTTCAAAGGACCTCCTGGATGGGCCCCCACCATCCCCCAGACTCCCCAATCCTTTGTCATCAATGCCAGGTTGGACGGTGCCCTGGGACCAATATCAGCCCTCATTGACAGCAGAGCTACCAGAGTTTTCATCAGTGATGCCCTCAATCTTCTCCACAACCTCCTTGACCAACCTCTCTGCCTGCAACAGCTCAACAGCGCCCCCTCCTCCTCTGGCCCCATCCAGAGGTCTCACTTGGGACACGTGACCCTGGACAACGGCTTTGAGTTCACCTCTGACTTTCTGGTCATGCAACTTCATGGATCAACTCCAATGGTGCTGGGACTACCCTGGCTATGTAACACAAACCCTCTGACTTTCTGGTCATGCAACTTCATGGATCAACTCCAATGGTGCTGGGACTACCCTGGCTATGTAACACAAACCCAACATCAATTGGAGAACACTTACCATGATGTGCCTGGGACCCAAGGACCAGCCCACAACCACCATGCACCTCTGGGCCCTAGGGAGCAATCTGATGCCCAACATCCCCAGGGCTGCAGCCTTGCCTCTCACCCAAATGCCCTCCATCATGTCCCCGACGCCCATCCAAACCCACAAGGCCCCTGATTGACCTCCAAACATTCCTCAGAACAGGTACAAAGGGCTGAACTACCTGGGCCAGTCTCAGACACATGTCAAACCTGCTCTGATCTGTGAATGCACAACCCCAATTGACCCAAATGCACTCAACATTAGGATTATTGGAGCCGCCCCCTTTGCCTGCCTTGTGCAGGACGGAACCTCTGTGTTTCAACTACATACCTTGCCATCTCTCCTGGAAGAACACCTATGAGGAGATGCTATTCCCCCAGAGAAGAAAACCAAGGAGCAGATCCTCCGAGAAGTAGTTCCCCCAGAGTACCATGAGTTCGCTGATGTATTCTCTGAAGGAGACATTAAGGAGATTCTCCCTCACCACCCTATGACTATATGATCAATCTTGAGGAAGGAACCACCCCTCCTTTTGGCAAGGTATACAATATGTCAGAAGTCAAACTCCGGGCCCTCAAGGACTATTTTGATGAAATGCTTGGAAAGAGATTCATCCAACCCTCCACCTCTGCCACTGGAGCTCTGGTCCTATTTGCTGAGAAGAAGGACAGCTCACTCTGACTCTGCGTCAACTACCGGGGACTCAATAAGATCACCAAGAAGAACTGCTACCTGCTTCTGCTCATTGGCAATCTGGTCGATCAACTCCGCAGCACCAAGGTTTACACAAAAATCAACCTCCACTCTGGTTACAACAACATCCACATTGCCCTGGGATATGAGTGGAAAACCATGTTCCACACATGGTATAGTCTGTTTGAGTATTTTGTAATGCCCTTCAGAATGACTCACTCCCCCGCCACATTCCAATACTTCATGAACAACATCTTCCACAATATGAGCAATGTCTTTGTGATTGTCTACGTGGACGACATCCTCATCTACTCCGACTCAAAGGAGAACCACCAGAAGCATGTCCGACAAGTCCTTGAGTGCCTCCAGGAGCACAATCTCCACGCCAAGCCCGAGAAGTGTTCATTCTACATGGAAGAGGTTGAGTATCTCAGCGTCATAGTATCTCCAAATGGTGTTTGCATGGACCTCCACAAGGTCAAGGCCATTGTCAACTGGCCACAACCCCGGAATGTCAAGAAAGTACAATCCTTCTTGGGTTTTGCTAACTTCTACCAGAGGTTTATAGACAACTACTCCAGTATCACAAAACCCCTCAGCCAGCTCACACGCAAGGACGTTGCATGGAACTGGGACAGTAAGTGCCAGAGCATCTTTAACTTGCTCAAGAAGGCTTTTACAGCTGCCCCCGTCCTCTGGCTTTACAACCCTGCCCTCCTGATCATACTGGAATGTGACACCTCTGACTATGCCATTGCTGGAATCTTCTCGCAGATGGGATCTGACTTGGCCAGTTGCCTTCTATATCCAGTCTATAATTGACACCAAGCTCAACTATGACATTTACAATAAAGAACTCCATGCCATTGTTGAAGCCTTTAAACAGTGGCAAGCCTACCTCAAAGAAGCCCAGCACCAGATCCAGGTCTACTCAGATCACAACAACCTGCAGTACTTCACCACAACCAAGCAACTCAGTTGACAACAGGCCCAATGGTCCAAGATCCTCTCAGAGTATGACTTCACAATCCAGTACCACCTGGAACAACTCAGAGCTAAATCTGATGCCCTCACCTAGCGACCAGACGTCTACCCCAAGAAGTCGTTTGAGGCAGAGCGCAATGCGTTCAATCATCACGTAGTGATCCCTCCCAAACATTTAAATATCATGCTGATTCTAAACAACAAAGAGACCCTAAGCCGGATTCACCATGCTCCACAAGACAAGTACTTCACCAATCACAATCTCCGCAGCCCTCCCAATGGAACCAACCTGGACCCCGTCTCCCTGTCCCCCAATGAAATGCTGCTCTTCTGAGACGGCCACATCTACATCTTGGATCATGCCTGACTTTGCTATGACATTCTCTGCCAACACCATGACCACAAGCTCTGGGGACACCCTGGGATACATAAGACCCTCCAGCTTGTCTCCCAGACTTACTTTTGGCCAGGATTGAAGAAGAATGTGACCTGCTACATTCAATTGTGCAAACCCTGCCTCTGGGCCAAGGTCCTCTGGCACCAACCCTATGGACTCCTGAAACCTCTGCCAGTTGGACAACGCCCCTGGTCTTCCATCTCCTTGGATCACATTGTCAAACTCCCGGAATCTGAAGAGTTCAATGCCATTCTCGTTGTTGTGTGTAGGCTGACTAGACAGGGCATCTTCCTACCCTGCCACACCACAGACACTGCCCTAGACTTTGCCTGGCTATTCCTTGAGCACATCTTTGCCAAGCATGGACTCCCAGACAACATCATCTCTGACCATGGCCTGCTCTTCATTTCCAAGTTCTGGACCTCCCTATGTATGGCCCTCGAAGTGAAAACTAACCTCTCTACTGCCTACCACCCTGAAACCAATGGCCAGACTGAAAGGGTCAACCAGTCTCTCAAACAGTACCTCCAGTTGTACGTCAACTACTTGCAGGACGACTGGCATGCCAAGCTCCCCCTGGCCAAATTTACCTACAACAACATGCTGCACTCCACCACCAGGGTATTCCCCTTCTTTGCCAACAAGGGATACTATCCCCAACTGACCCTCTCACTCCAGGACATCCCATTGCATGCTGCCCATGAGGTTGCCCAGGATCTCCAGTCCTTTCACAAGTTCCTCTGGAAAGAGATTGACACCACAAACCAGGCCTATGCAAAATACACCAACCAAAAGTGGGAAAACACTCCCAACTGGGCCCCCAGAACAAAGGTATGGTTAGATTGAAGCCACCTTCACACTTACCAACCCTTCCCAAAACTTGATCATAAGCGCCTCGGTCCGTTCAAGATCTTGAAAAAGGTCTCATCCCATGTCTACAAGATTGAGCTCCCCCCAGGACTTAAAGGCCTGCACCCAGTCTTTTATGTCTGCCTCCTGGAATGACATTCCCTAGACCCCTTTCCCAAATGACACTCCAAACGCCCTTCCCCAGTCGAGGTTAAGAATGAATACCACTACAAGGTCAAAGATATCCTCGACTCCTGAGACATTTGCAGATGACTCCACTTCCTT
This sequence comes from Macrolepiota albuminosa, assembly GCA_027475525.1. Lineage (NCBI taxonomy): Eukaryota > Fungi > Basidiomycota > Agaricomycetes > Agaricales > Agaricaceae > Macrolepiota > Macrolepiota albuminosa. The sequence goes on from JAMWFC010000073.1 coordinate 734,274, forward strand.
ATACAATGGAAGGGATATGGCTCAGAGGACAACACTTGGGAGCCGTGCCAAAACCTCAAAGGCACCCTCAACAAACTCCAGGACTTTCAGCAACAGCATCTGGGAAATGACCCTCCCAGGTGCAGGACTTACAGATGGCAGTAGTGGGCATAACCTCCACCTCTGGGCTTAATAGGGATTCAACTTCCGTATATATCTTCTATTCTCCCTCTCTATACTTTACCCTCCTAATACTTTTAACAAGACCAACCATTATGCCTAGGCAAGGTACCAATTCCCAGCTTCTCGCTGTATTTCTTACAACTGCTCTTCTGAGAAACCAAGTATATAAACTGTTTATAGTTGCACTATTTTACAGTACAGGGCACATGACACGACTACCAAGAAAATCTGGAGGCCTGCTAGTGAGGGGTCTCTGGGGCCCTCCTCCCCCTCTTTTCCCCCACCAGAACTTGTTGGCCAACCTTGGGGCTCCTCCCTCTCCAGCTCCCCCAGAACACGCTCTTGCGACACCTCCTCCAGCAACTGGTCTCAGGTTGGGAGCAGCTCACTCTCATCCAGGACCCTCTTGAACCAGGTTTCCGGTGCTGGGACGTTCCTCTGCTGATGCGCCAACACCAGCCTTCCCAATAGGTCCATCCCATGCTCCATCCTGGAAGTCATTAGTTTGGGCTGCTGTCCCTCCTGCAACAAGGCTAGCGCTGCAGCTGCCCCATCCAGGAGCAGGCAATGCTCCTGGGCCCAGCCTGAGGAATTAGTATGGAGACTCAGGGAAACGTTGGGGGCACTCACTTAAGGCGGCCATCCGGGTGACGACCACATCCCACAAGTTCTCTTGGAAGGCCCAGGGAAAGGACTGGGCAACACCTGCTGCTTCTCCTTGTCAACATGACCCTTCCTGCTCATCCTGGCCCAGGTTGCCCGATGCATGACCAAGACCACAGGCCAACCCCGACTCCTCACCCCAGCTGCCTCCCTCACCCAGGACCCCCTCGTAAATGCCACCAGTGGGGCCCCACTCTTTCCAGACCCCCCCAATACCCCCACCTGCGGCTTGACCACTCAGTCCCTCTCCTCTACCCCCATCCTGCGAGTCACTCCTCCCAACGGCCACCTCTGCTCCTGTGTCATCTAACACGCCCTTCACAATGCTGAGACAGAACATTGCTTGTGATTGAGGCAACACACCTCACACACCGAGAAGTCTCTTCAGGATGATGGGCTGGGGGCCTCAAAAAGGCATGGCACCAGCCAACGGGCACAGTGCACACACTGGATCAATGTTAGTAGCAACCATGAGGTATGATGTCACTTACTGGCCTGTTACTGTCACACTATGAGTGGGTGGACAGCCCCCAGGGCTTTTCAAGGGCCTGCTTGAACAACGCCTGCAACATGACTGCCCACGGAATACGCAGGTCTCCAGAACCATTGATACGGTGCCCAGGGCCATTCTCAACCAACAAAAACATGGGTCAGCCAGGCGAGGATGAGGTAAAGAGGGGGGCGAGGGGGCTGAACAGTTATTCACGCAATAGTGGGCATGGGACAACTGGGACCTGCCTGGGGGGCAGGCTTGGGAACCAATATCAGAAGACTGGCCAGGTCTGAGATGGCTGGGTCCCACCTCCAGGGCAGGTGCATTTTGTTGTTTTAAAAAGAGGGGTTGATCAGGCCAAGCAAAGAGCATGTGAATGCACCTATATTGCTGAATGAGCGCCGCTATACGCTCCCAATCCAGGCGGTGCCAATACTGGGTGTCCTGGGCCTATCCTCAGGGTGGAGGCAGTTGGGGGGGGTTTGGGGGCACCAGATTAGCTTGTGGGGTTGGGCTGGGTGCTGGGCCAGGTGCTGGGTTCTGCGAGGGGCATTTGACTTGGGAGGGTCAAGCTTGCATCAGAGGGTGTGGGGGGTTTTGCAGATCGAAGTGGGGCAGGGGGTTGCAATAGAAGGCTGGTTCTGGCAGGGCCAGAGTGGTCAGAGGGGGTGGGGCCAGGATTGCTCTGGGTGCGGGGCATCATTTGTTGTAAGTGAGTTTGTTGATGTAGCACAACGTGTTGTCTGTACTGGGGGTGTTGATCTGGGGCATTCTAGAGGTGGCTGTTAGTGAGGGTTGGGTGTTGTCCATTTGCAGGAGTGGTCCTAGGGGCCTCCAGAGTTGCCCCCAGGTCTCGAAGGTACTAGAAACAGAGTTAGCCCTATGGCGGGTTGACAAGCCTACCATGTGGGCAGCAGGCTGATTGAATAGCCCACCCATTAGATTAAGGGACCGCAGTATGGCCGAGGTGTTTTGTCGCTCTTTCTGTTGTTGTTGCTCTGGTGTCAGGGCTGTGAGGGCAGCCGGGGTTGGTTCTGGGGGTTCTTGCCAGATATGAATTGAGCGTCCCAGATCTGTGGGGTTGTTGAGAGGTCAGGAGGAGGGGGATGCATGGACTTTGTTGAGCAATTGCTGCAGTTCTTTGCGGAGCATTGTGTTGCGTCTATACTTTACCATAGTCTGCTCTGGGAGTTTTTCTTACGTGAGGCAATCCCCAAATTCAACCAAGCAATGGGTCCAGTCCTCTGGAGTGCTCTTGAAGTTGTTGTGTCTGAATTCTATGAGTAGTGCCCTTGTCTGCTGCGCAAAGTCCTCTGGCAAGATCTGGAGTGAGTGAAGCACCTTGTCTTGCTGCTGTTTATACTCCTCAAAATGTTGTTGTCCCATTGGCAATGGAGGGGTCTGTGTGGGTGGGGCAGTGGCCGAGTAGTGTTGGGGAGGATAGTCATAGTTGGGAGGTCCCCGGGGTTGGGGGGCAGGGCGCTGGTAACCATAGTAAGGGGTGGGTGCAAAGGGGCCCTCGCTAGAGGGAATTGAGCGAGGTCTACTGAGAACAGGTGGGGTCTCTGGTAGGCCCCTGGGGATGCTCCAGTACAAGGGGACCTCCACGGGTCATGTCATGGCTAGGTTGAGCAGAGGGGCCCAGCTAGCTGAGGGCCCCAGGTCGTAGAGGGATGGGTCAGGGGCCCGGTGGCAGTGGAGACATTGGGATTTGTACTGGAGAGGTGGGTAGGTGGGGCAGAGGGTCTGTGCAGAGTAGTGATCAGGGACAGGATGCCCATAAGGGTTGGTCTGCTAGCCTGTGGGGTAGTAGGTATGAGTATACGTAGCGATCAAGAACAGTGTAAGGAGGGAGTCTTGATATTATGTCAGGTTTTGCTGAGTCAGGGGCTTTCTGGGAAAGCAATGCCCTTACAAGGCAGACTTGATCTACATGTACTTGGGTGTCTGAAACTCTGGACTGGGCTTCTGGGGTTCAAGATGCAATAGGGGATTCCTGAGATAGGAGACTTAGTCCAGAGATTCGGTGGAAGCGAGGAGTTAACAGGGTTTGAGTTGAGTCGAGAACCAGAGGTTCTAGGACAAGACCCAGTTAGTAAAGTTTAGGTTGTGAAGTGTGTACCAGTCTTAGGAGCACATGAACAATTTGAGCATGCCAGTCAAAGTGTACTAATCAGGCATACCAGTCAGTTAAAAGGTACGCAAGCAAACAAGTGTAATATCAAGACTAGCAAATACAACGGGGAGCTACACTTAAGTACTATGGGGCCAGGTCTGGATCTCTGGGGTTCCAGAGTGTCTGGGATAAGTTCCAGGGGGCATTGAGTAGTGGGAGGGAGACTGTATACTGGGATTGTGCATGTATGGTGCAGAGGGAGCTATGATGCATGATGCATGATGGCCTGGAAGCGGTTGGCATGATCTGGTCATTGATCGGAGTTTGATTGTGGTTGATCCCAGGTCTGTGATGCAGGGTTGCCAGGGATGCTGGGTGCCAGGTGATGGTGGGCCTTGATGCATGTGATGGTGGTGTCAGTAGTCATGATGGTGGAGTGCGTTTTGTGGGGTCAAATGGAGGGTCCTGGTGTGGATCCGGAGGGGAGGGGTCGTGACAATTGGTGCAGCCTCTTTGGATTTGTGCTTCTGCACATGATCAGTGCCAGCCACCCCTCCAAGACCACAGTACACAAGTACCTAGCCTATGTTTTTGCATGACCAGGCCTCTACAAAGAGGCTATTGTCGAATATGAGGCAGCTAGGGGCAAGCCTTTGTGCTCCTTTCCACTGATGACCCTAACTTCGGGGCTGTGGACATCCCAGAAGCATCAGCTTCCATTTTCACCACTTTGGACGTATTATACATCCTTCTTCACAATCAAATCCCAGTCAGCTAGGTTGACCATGCATACACTTATGAGGTCACCTACTTGGCCCACATATTCTTTGGCAACACCTGGCTCTATAACAAGGCAGCCACCATCAACAACAAGAGACTGAAACGCCTTGACTATTATGGGACACCTCAGTCTCTTGCTCAGTGGGATAGGTGGTGTGAAGCCACTATTGGCAATCACCAATGCCTCATGCTCCAGCAGCAGGAGAGTTGTTGTGTCTATGACGATGCACTTACAAAGGAGATGTATCTCCTTATTGGGGACAAGATATTCATGCCCACGAACTCTGGACACGCCAGTACTCGTCCGACAATGGGGATCTTCCTGACCCCCAACCACCTATCCCAGGGTGAACCTTTGACCCCACACTTACACTGTCCCCTATACAAGACTATGACAATTCCCTGCCTGTAGCAGGGCCATTGGACACTTCCCATGAGCTTGCATCCAAGGATGAACTCCTCGATTATAATATGGACGATGTGACTACTGATCTATTCCGGAAGCCTGGGGACTCTCCAATTGCCCCTGTCCCTGACTTACTGATGGCCTGACTGTTAGAGTGCTTTGAGACCATAGTTCAGTCTAATTGGGGGGTGTGTAGCATAGTCCGCTATATGGCATTGGCCACATAGCTTTTACTTACTTTAGTAGTCAATAATATATTATTATTATTTACAGTATTATAAATAGTCTTTACTTGCTGCTTATTAAGCAGCTTATTTTGTATTTATACTACATAGTCAATAAACCAGACTGGTCTGATTCTGTATAGTGTAAACTGTAAGCTCTCACTAAATTCTGTAACTTTGTTACAGGCTTGCTAATGTAGAAGATAAGCTTCGCTTTACACTGACTTGATGATGAAGTTGATATATTGTGATTGTTGATGCTTTCTATGATATTCTGGAAAGCAGAGGGTTCTTAACAAACTCCAGCCTAAGCAATTCACTCCCTGAAAATCACCAAGCCTTTGCCTATCAATTGCCTGTCTATTCTCTACTCAACTTGGGCTATTTATACTGTTTTTCTGGTGCAGAGACCACTATCTACACATGACTCTTTGTTGTAAACTCTCCAACCTCTGAAACATGTTTGATAGTCCAATTTCCCTTTTGAGAGGCCTGTTTCAGTGCCACCAGTTCCACCATTCAACTTCTTAATCTATTATTCTTCTGGATGTCTCTGATTGCCACTTCCCCATTTGCTTGAGCTCCATTTAGCATGATTCCATTTATAGATCCTTTTTTCCCCTTTTAGCACTTCCCTGCATTTCATGCTTCTTTTCTTTCCCCTTCCAGTTGTGTCATTGTCAGATCTGATCTTTGATCCAAATCACCACAATTTGATCCCATTTTGTCACTTCTGCCAGCTCCCATGCTTCCCTTTCCCATTACAGTGGTTGGACTATTGTTGAGCTGATAGTTTGAACTGATCCCTGCATATTGTTCTGTACTTTTCTGTGTATTTATTGGGGTGTTTTGGAGATATATTTTTGTTGAGACTGCTACCAGGAGGCCTACAGTTTTCAGCCCATAGATTAAATGTTTATTTTGACTTCTGGTGCATGGTGTGTCCCTGACTGCTGGTACAGTGTTGTATCAGCACATACATGCATATGCAGGAGGGCATAGGTTCTCTGAGTTGGAGGACTGGGCCATAGATGTCTGCTACTACCTGGCAGCCATGCTACTATGGTGGTGATGACATGGACCAGGAAAGAATATATGTGTTACACAAATTCATGGAAGAAGAGGTGTGAAATTGATTCCACCACCATGTCCTGAACATCAATTGCAATAAATCACATTGAATGTCTAAAGAGGTCCTAATAGGACTGTATAATCACTTTGTCAATGCTGCAACCATACAAGAAGCTCATGACATCTTTAAGAAGGCAGTGTACAATGCTAAAATTGGCATTCAGACATTCAATGATGACCTGATGAGTTATGTGCAGAATATGGACATCTATCCAGATGAATACACAATTAAAGAGACATTTCTGGATAGAATACTAGCAGATATAAGGAGGTCATTGATATGCAATGACAATTTATCTCCAGAGATCAATACAGTGACTAAGGTCTTGGCATATGCCATTAGATATGAGCAGTCAACATGAACTGCAAATCATTATGAGCAGTGTAGTTCATGCCAAGGACTAGTGAACCATCAAGCAGTAAAGGTGGGAACTTTCCTTGTCAAATGGTCAGAGATGGAGAAAAATTGCAATCTGCAATTTGTTGTTTACAAGACAATTTCTGTAGACTGGTGGCCTAGACCAAAACCTGCTAAATATGGGCCAGCAAAAGAGAGTTCACCCTATTTAAGTCAAAATCAGATAGCAGCTAGAGAGAGTCCAGCACCTGGAGTGTGTTTAATAGGCAAACCTAATATAGTTGCAGGAGTAACCCAGAGAAAGCCTGCAGGAGACTCTCCTGAGTGCTACAACTGTGGGAGGGTTGGGCATTTCACTAAGGAATGTCCTGCCCCTTTCAAGGCACACATTCATGCAGTCCATATAGCTGCAAGTCCAAGTGATGTTGTCAGCAACAACAAGGAAAAAGAAGCTGTCAAGAAGAGGAGCCATAGAAAATGACTGATGGCTTGGAAGTGGATGATGCAGAAACCAGTACAATATGATGGTCTGGTGGCAACCAAGAGAAATAAGCTTGTGCCTGGAAAAGGCAAAGCAAAAACTGTCTCTCTATCCAATGAGAGTAACTATGAAGAGTTGAGCTTGGAGCAGGAGGGAGAGGAAGAGAATTAGCAGCTGACCAATTCCAATGAGTATTTTGCAACAAGTACATTGCAAAAAAAAAAAAAAGGCAAATCACATCAAAGAGCTACAGGCCTTTTAACCAAGGACTGATGATGATTTTTTAGGAAGGATTCCTGATAGTTTGGGGGTGAAAGTATGGGGGCCACTTGATATTAAGCAGACAAACTCATGCTTCAGAGAAGCACTTAGCCACTGCATATACTATTTGTATCATTCAATGGTGTGAAATGTAAGTTTACTTTATGTAAAAGTAGTCTTAGCAGAATAAGACTAGACTTTTGTGATATTTCAACTTTATTTCACAAAGTATGTGGAGTTAATGGTATATGCACACATACTTTGTAAAAGTGTATTATACTTTTGTAGTTGATTTATTAAAAATGTAAAATAAATTAACACTTAAAATAGATTCAAGTAATTATTATTAAAATGTGATCCAAAGTCAATCTAATTGCTCATAGGCCTAAGACATCCACTTCCTAGAGACTCCGAGCCATGGCAAGTTAATTGCTTGCCAGACCTCCCTGAAATCCTACTTCTTTTATACTTCTCTCTATATATGGACCAACATTGTCTCTCACGTGTTTCTACATTGGTTTGTAGAGTTGCCATGCCCAGCCAATTGGTTATTGCATTACTGAGCCTGAGCACTTGTCTAATTGTTTTTCTGAGCCTTGGTGCACATGGTCCCTCTTTTTTCTAGCTAAACTCTCCTCTGTGGTCCTGATTACTCCCTGCTTCCTCCTACTGTCATCTTTCTGGAGCTCCTAGTGCTGTTTGGTGGTGTAGCAGAGTACATTTCCTGCCTGCAGATGTGTTCAAGCAAGGTCTTTTAATAGGGAGGGAGCTTAGAGCTGGCTCTGATAGTGATGTCACCAAGATCTCAGAGTTTGTTCTGAGATCTTGTGTCAAACACTGCCACTCAGCGAGACTTAGTTAGGAGAGGTTTGAAGGCAAATTTGTGCCAAAAGCATGAACAATAGCTCATACCTTTATCTAAATTTTTAAATGATGTGATTAGTCAGTTTTGACTAGAGCTGATATTATAGTAAGAACAGACTATTTTAGCCATCATAAATTATTATAAAAAGAACATTGATATCTGTCTCAAATTAAAGACAGAAACTAAGAGAAAGAACAAAATATTTCAAAATCTTTATTTTGTAACAAGTCTTATGTCTACTAAGCAGCTGAAAACTGTAGGTGCTTGTGAATATAGTCAAAAACAGTAGACCAAGACATACCTCAGCAAAATTCATTAATGTACTCATCAAACTACTTGGTGCTCCAATCAACAGCAACAACAGAAACAGCAGCAAAATTGATGGCAACTCAATCTCAGGCAGCTCTCCAAGATTGATCCCATCAGACAATCATGGAGTCAATCATGATCAAAGCCTGATCCAACATTGTCATTCCTCTACATTCTATGTACCACCATCTGCACTACTCCAATCCCACTATGTGATCTGCAAAACAACAATAGGAAAGCACCTGAAACAAGGTAAGGAAGCAGAAAAGGGGAAAAAAATGTAAGAAGCTAGGAGAAAAAGACTTTAGCCAGAAAATAGATGACCACATGCACTAAACGTTGGCAGAGATAAAAACTACACATCCAGACTTAGTAATACAGCAACCAAAGGCCTAAGCCTAGCAAAGCAACAAGCTGATACCATAGTATGCAAAACAGGCAGTGGTCTGTGTGTCAAAGGAGGAGATATAAAAGGAAGAGGAGTGTGATAAAGTTGGGCAAGCAATTGACTTGCCATGGCTTGTCCTCAGAGAGTAGATATCTTAGGCCAACATGATTAGATTAACTTCAGGTTACTACTATTAAGACTATTTGTTCCCAATTTTGAGTATGACTTTTTAAGTTTATATTCAAATTCAAATCAATAAAAATTAAAAGCTACTTTTACAAAGTGTGTATGCATGTACTGTTAGCCCCACATACTCTGTGAAATAAAAGTTAAAACATCACAAAAGTCCAGTCTTATTCTACTAAGACTACTTTTACATAAAGTAAACTTTACATTTTGCATCAACATGTATTCAATAGAAAAGCCTAACTTTGAGATTGTTGGTTTTCAGATTTGATTTTTAAGCCAAATCCTGACAGTCTCTCAACCACCTAGGCATTTCTCCATAGATGCCTGGTAGTCAGCTGCAGGGAAGTTTAGTGAGTATTATGACAATGATCATTGAGTCCCACACTGTCTTTCACTTTGTGCTGGAATTTGTGCAGAAATGCAATCTTATCCTAATATATGAGGTTTAACTCCTTGAATTTGTAGGCAATTCAAAGCTAACAAATTTGTTCTGCCCAGCATGCTGGGATGTAGATATATTGAGATGCTGTAAATATATGTACCACCAAAAAAAAAAACATATTGTTATAGGGATCAAATATAGTTTTTTTAATCAGCATAAAGGCAAGTGATGGACAACTCAGTAGTTCAGTGGTCTGTCCAAGGCTGTCAACACATTGTTGATCTGTTTGGTCTAGATCTACCTGGATTACAAATGTGCTTACTCCCAGTAGTTTCCTACCATTGGACTTGGCTTGTCTCTTGGTCAGACAATTTTAAGCGAAGTGTCCCTCCTGACTGAAGCAAAAGCATTTATTTGCTCCTTGGTATTCTTTCTTTTCTTCTTTACTCAGAAGAGTCTTATGCTGGCCTGCAGATCATTTTGAATCCAATTTGCTACCCTCATTGGCCTTCCATTTATTGCCATTAGATCTGCTTGCTCTGTTGTAATTGGACGAAGCACCAGAGACATTGTTTGTGCTCAATAAAATAAGTGAGATGATTTTCCCTCTTTATCCAGTCCCTCGTGTGTTCTGGGAGTTTGGGAGTTGCACAGCTGATTGCCTGAACACTGGTTTCCATTATGATCAGCTGAGTCACAGAAATCTACATTATCTGCTAACTCTTGGTATTCAGCCTCACAAACAATCTCCTTCCATAAGCTGTACTCAGGGTTCAGATGAGCATGTGGAGAGATTGTCTTAATCCATTAAATAGCTTTACTATATGGGCCTCCTGACTGTCAGCACCTATGATAGTAAAGAGTTCATCAAGGTCAGCAACATATTCTTTAACGGACTTTGGCCCTTGTTTAGCTTATCCCTCTGCTGACTTCAGAAATTGATAGGGAAACAATAATTGAATAGCTCAACAAAAAACTTACTCATTGACTATTTTTCAGGTTCAAAGACTACATGTTGTATATAGAAAGTGTAAGCTTTTCCAGTCAGGAACTTGGATAGTACAATGACCTGATATTTTCTTTCCACATATCTGTACTTCATGTAGGCCATGCCATGAGTTAGAAATTGGTAAAAGGCATGTATGTCCACTCTGCCATTGTACTTTTCAGGTGGGGTGGGCTTTATAGTTGACCAATGCATTGACTTATATTTAGATTTATGCTTAGATCTGTGGAACCAACAACATCTCCATGGGTGGGATGATGAATTCAAACCCAAGCTGGAGTTAGTGGAATCAGATCCATCATCTGAACTCTTGTATCCAGAACTCAAGTCCAAATCTGATCTATCTGAAGCAGAGGAATCAGATAATCCATTATCCACATCAGGTGCTTGCGGCCTCTGATGCCTTTCCAGATGCCCAAATGCTTGTCTTAGGGTGCTCTTACTTGTAATTTGAGTTATTGGGGCCATTGCCAGATGCTTACTGGATTTTAGCTTATTGACATGCTTGTACTTGTGCTTGTTTTTGGAACCTTTGGCCACCTTTTGGATAAGGGTGGCCATCTCATCTGAGATAGGCTCTGATCCTGCACATTCCTTGGGTCTTTGATGAGAGGTTCCCTCTCTTTGATGGAGTCTTTTAACTTCACATTCTAACTTTCTTTTATTTTGTAAGTATTCTAACATATCTTTATGAAAAACTTCATATTTTCCTACTGCATCAGAGATTTCCTCCTCATGGGCAGTTTTGCTGCTGTTATCAATTGTTTCCACCCTAACTTCACTTTATTTGGTTAGGGCTCCAAGTATGTATACCTCTACTCCAACCTCACTTTCTTTAGTTAGGAGCTCTAAATATGTATATTAGTAACTTAGCTTCTTTCATTATCTTACTTTCATTATGTCTTACTGATTTCAACATATATTGTTAATAAATAGAGAATTTTACATTTATCAAAAAATGATGCTACAATTTCAAGTTATATATATTCTATTAATACAGTATCAACAAATATCAAGTTAAATGCTAAAATATAAATTAGTAAGAAGTAGTTAATTAATAATCACACTTACATTTGTAAACCATTGAGAATTTCTTGATATACAATATTTGCAGTTGTTTTTAATATATTTTCTTCTAATAAAATCACTTTGATATGATCTTCTGATATGCATTGAGAAAGTGCAATATAAAGTTGGCCATGTGTAAAAACAAATGATTGAAGGTCCAATCCAACATGTTTGACTAATTGTCTTTGAGACTTGTTGATAGTCATAGCAAAGGCCAATCAAATTGGAAACTGTCTTCTATATAATGGTATAAGCAAATTCTCTTCAAAGACATCTAGATTGATCCTTGGAATCAAAACTGTTAAACCTGCAGACTTGGCATCTCCACTGATAATATGACATCTGAGGACTCTGGTACTGATATGAGTGATGATCATTCTTGTTCTATCATAAAGTTCTTTGATTGTATCCAGATTCCTGAGAAGCATGACAGGAATTCCAATCTTCAAAGCCAGTTTAGCCAAAGGCAAATTACTAGCTTTCAAAGAGTTGAGATATTCTACAGGATATAATGCAAGGATCTGCACTCTGTGAAATCCTTTCTTCTTCTAAATACCTCTCTACAACTTCTGCATTGATCTCTTCTATATCAGAGTTCTTGCCAGAGAATAGTCTAATCCAGATAATACTGATCATTTTGAAGATGACCAATATCAGGATATGTGGAAGAAATCAATTCAGTGATAGAATTGTTATCATAGATCATCTCTTCAAGCAGTTTGACTGTTTTTCCAGGTCCTATATTTTTCCTTGCATTAATATTCAACAACCAAGCTGCATCAGCAATATTCTTTGCAGTCTGATCCAATCTCATATTTTGAACCAAGTAGTGGACCTGAAGGTAATTTCAAAGTTGGCTTCTTTTGAATAAAGCAGCAATTATCTGCTGCCTAAGTTTATGTAGAACCACTAGAAGAGTTTGTCTAAAGTCCCCTCTAAAAACCACAGTGACTCCACCAAAGGAAATGTTGTTATTGAAGATGTCTCTGAAGCTACAATCTACAGAATCAATGGCATTTTTATGTTGCATTGAAACTTCATCCCAAATGACAACTTTGATGCAAAGTATGAGCTGTGATACCTGGGTTCCTCTTTTAATATTGGCAATGGATGTATTAAGAGCAGGAATGAGGATTTTAAATCTTGAAGGAGCAGTCCTACCCCCTTCCAACAATAGGGCAGCAATTCCAGATGATGCTAGACATAATGCCACATTTTTATTGGAACAAACAGTGGCAGCCGGAGTATTGCAGACAAAGGTTTTGCCACATCTTCCAGCACTGTGAATGAATAGCATCCTGCCCAAATTATTGTTCACAGAGTCCATGACAGCATCAAAAGTCTCTAGTTGTTCTATATTGAACTTGGTCTTGTTTTCCTCCACTCTTTGCTTGAGTTCCTTAACATCATAATTAGTTTCATCTTTTCAAAGTTGACTGCCTAGAAGAATGATCAGTATTCAAGTCAATCTTTTGTGCAAATGCCAATTACCTAGAACTATGTTCCAATTCTGTTGAGCCTCTGGCATATTGGAAAAGTCTTTCAGAGTTTTCCCAAAATTTATCAAAGTGTCATTGATGAGATAAAAGCCATAATTATAAATATCTTTGTTGGTAAAGACTTGGTCCCTGTACTGCCTCATATGTTCTAATCTGTGTTTAGAATCATCATAGATTGAATGCTTGAATGTGTCCCATAAACTCTCAGGAGTGGCAGAAGCACAGTGGAATAGGGTGATGCAAAACAGCTGTCTGAGAGCTGATCCTAGTTGAATTTGAGCAGCCTCAGTGAGACACTGCCTTCATTCTGCATCATTCTTCAAAAGACCTAAAGCCTTGTATGTTTTCTGATAAGTTGGATAGATATGGCCATTAACTGTCCTGAGATTAGCTCATAAAGTTGCATTGATTACAACAGTCAAGAGTATTCTGAGATGGACTCTTTCTTTCTGTCTTGGTAAAGCAAAGTACATGTACCTCTCTGTCTCTCCTTTCAACTCTGTTTAGATGCCTCATAAGCAAACTTAGTTGGAAAGTTCTGATAAGTGGTGTTATTGTTGGGAAACCTAGTATTGGCTTCAAACAAAGCTATGAGTGCAGTCTTGTCTGTATTAAGTCTAGCAGCCACCACCTGTATGAGTTTATCATTTGGAAAATAGACTTCATGCTATATCAGCATGCATATTGAATTCAAAGATGTGCCAGCAAGCCTCAGAGGCAGAAATGTATCTGGCATCCAAATGTTCTTTGATTGCATCTCTCTCCTCCTTAGCAATCTACAAAGTTGTCCTATCATGTTGCTTGTAAATGTACTTATGAATGTATTTGATTGCATCCACTGAAGCACAGACTTCTACATTGATATAACATTGGAATTTGACTGAGAGATATGGATTGTATGGGACACCTGAGTCTCCAGAGCAAGCAAGCAACCCCAGGCATCATCCTGAGGGGCAGAAGTGTCCAGGGGAGTGTCTGAGGGGGCTGGTTGGGTCATAGAAGCAACAGAGGGGCAGGGAGTAATCCAGTGGGGGAGGGACCTAAAGGGGCAAGAGAGGGCTCAAGCAGGCTGAAGAGGGCTCCCAGATTGAAATGTAGAGACTTGTTCTGCTGTAAGGGTGACCTCTAGAGGCTATGGCTCAGTCACACAGCTGGCAGAGGGAGATCCAAAGTGTATTAGAATATACACTAACAATATCAAGGTACTCACCTGGCAGAGGGAGATCCAAAGAGAACAAGTCTAGGGATTTCCTATGCCAGGTTGGACGCTTTTGGGGCCTCTGAAGCATGGGAAACAACTGTACAGTACAACAAAACCTTAAAAACTCAAAAATTGCCTACACAAACAATTGCACAAATAAAGAGCAAACTCTGGCAAACTCTGGCTTATAGAAGCAGTCTGGAAGTGGTGCTGAGGGGCCCACACTTGTCTGAATGGTGGCTAAAGAACCAGAGCATCTCAAGAGCTGAGAGTAGTACTAACAGATAGTGTTGAAAGAATAGAAACTTGCTTGTATGGGCCGTTGCTAGCACGGCGTGACCGAGATCTACCTGCCGAATTTGATCAAAACGTCGACGAGACTGAGGCCTACATCTTAGGGTGTTGAATACGTGACGTTGCAGTGTCAATATGACCACGTTATTGTGACTTGCCAGCACGGCGCGACATGGTAGCGCAGAAGAGAGAAATATCAGCAACGTTTGTATAATATGCAATGTTTGAATCGTATATAACAGTATCAGTAATCATAACAAAAAAAAAAACAAAAAAAGGCATGCACACTTTGAATGTCAGCAGCGCCTGTTTCGGTGATTCCATGAGAGCAGATGCTGACGACCAAGCTGCTCACGAGTTGCATGGAGATTGCCGTAGATCTATCAAGTCACGTTATATAAAGTATGCCAAAAGAAACCACTGGATCCAGAAACATGTTCCATCAGAAAATATGCTGACCTATTAAGGCGCTTGCACATGTGTTTTAACTCTAGTATACTTCATTAGTTTATTTTACTCGTTTATTTGTCAACCCTTCATCCTCACCCTGTAAATAAGTAGTAGTCAGCTGATAGCTTTTGCCTCTGACACCAATACACATAGGTCGCGCAATTGCGTGACTGGTTCGGCGCTATCACATCAGCATTCACGCTAACTGCAGAGGAGAGGTATCTAAGTAAACAGGCCGTCCAACCAAACACTTATATAATATATATTAATTATCAATTATCAATTAATTATTAATTGTTAATTATTTACGTATAGTAGTTATTGTTATGTTACATATTCCTAAGTTTAAATACGATATATATACACGTACGTAGATAGACAAATTGTAACATATTATACTTAGTTAATTAATTAATATACACTTATATTAACTAATTATTATTACTCTACATACATGCTGGCTGCCTTATGTAAGGCAGCCAATTTTACTGTCATACTCGTAGTACTAGAATCGAAGATCGATCTGGTTCTGTTGGTGTGACCGTAAGGCTATCCTTATACTTGACTTTGTTTCACTTTTTTGAACCTTTCGGGTTCAATTCTGATACTACGGACAAAGACTACGGGTCTAGACTGATAGCCTAGACTGTGATTGCATCGAACAGTGTATCAACTTCTTTGACGCACGCTTCCGGGTAAAACGAGACGTAGCAACACTTGATTGGATGGAGACCAATCAATCTACTGAACCGACACGCGATGGTGAGACCATCGACCAGTCGTTGGCATATCCTCAATCTGCGGTGACTGACCCGGGTCATCCTGGGTCAGAATATACAGAGGCCGAGCCCTCCCGGCAGCCTCAGGGAATGCCAGGAGGGACGCAATGGAGTGAAGTACGGCCGACAGCTGCTCCAAGCGGTGCAGCGAGACCAGGAGCATTTGTGGAAGACCTGGAACAGCAGGTCGGCAGGGAGCATGAATCTCCCATGCAGACTGGGAGGTCAGGGCGGCAATCCCAGAGCAGGAGTAGTGCTCAGGGACATACCGAAGGTCGCAGACCTTCGTCGTACTTTTTGGGGAAGATGCCGAGGCAAGAGGCGGGCAGTTGGAGAGTTCCAACTGAATCCACTCCCATGACGCAACGTCAGCAGGGATCCGGAGTGCCACAGGAAACGACAATGCCTGAGCAAAGGACGCCGGCAGTACACTGGGAAGACGAAACATCCGATGACGAAGAGAGTGGACGGAGTGAGTCCACCCTGCAGGTTCAGTGTGCTATGTTATGGAAGAGATATCCTAGCATTACAAAGGATACCACGCGTGCTCGACTAGGACTGTATGTACTGAAACACATACGGTTGATACAGGCTAGAGGTGAAACTGTACCTCAGTTGAATACTGTTGAATACATTACATTGTACGTTCAGATTCTTGAGCTGGAAGCCCAAGCATATATGTATCGCAAGGCAAATCGAGGATCAGCTGCCTCGACTCCAGAGGGGGCAAACTTGATTCCGAATATACCCCCGGTGGCAAAACCAGAGTTGTCTCCCCATCTGGAAGAGGCAATAAGCAATATATATGCGCCCCAGCAAGCGGGAGAGTCTGACGAGCAGTTTGCTGCCAGGTTCGCTGCAGCACAAAGACAGAATGTATTCAGAGGTCAACGAAGGAGACCTCTGTCGACGACGGAATCGGTGTCTACCATACCTGTGGTAGATAGTAACCTACCCGAAGCGGTGGAGCCAAGACACCCTCCCACAAAACAGGAATCAGTGGAGAATGTTCCACTGATGAATCAAGTGCCGTTGGCTGATAAGTTCGCAGAAAGAGTAGCTTATCAGCGCATGCGAAACCAAGACCTGAAGCGCCAGGGACACTCCTGGATAGATGACCAGGGAATTGTCTTCGATGGGATAACTCCCATCGATGAGATGAGAAGGCAATATGTCCAACGGACACGACAGCCTGACACCAGGAGAGGGGAACCGCCCATGGCGGATCCGAGTCGAGCCCCTGGGAAGCAGGTGATAGAAGAGCTAGGGGGACAGGAGAGCCCACTGCAGTGGAATGGTACCGAGAAAGTGCACTATACAGGTCACCGACCTGTACGAGCATTCTCTGTGGTACCTCCAGCGGAAGGTAGAAATAAGACGCCTGGAATAACTGAGGCAACAAAGGTGTATACTGAAAATATGCACCAGCGCCTCAGTAGTATAATCGACGATGCGGTAGGCGTAGCATTGCGCCTTCCCAAAGGTATCAAGCCACGTAAGGCGGAATCGAAACACATTCTCCCGTACAGAGGGGAGTCCAAGTTCAGCGACTTGGAAAATTGGACGATGGATGTGTGCAACCATCTGGCAGCATGCCAGTATGGAGGGGATTGTCTGGATCGAGAACGTGTATTCGTCCTCCCGGAGTTCTTGGACGGACCAGCCAAAGCCTGGTTCCGTCACCATGTCTTGCACTACAATCGTGCACGACAGCAATGGACGTTTAAGGATGTAATCCTTGAATTGTATAACCGGTTTGTTAGTGCATCCACCATGCAGGATGCTCGGGAGGCGTTCATTGCAACCTCCTACACTGAACGGTTAGGTGTTCAAGGTTTCTATGACACCTTGATAGACCACGCGCAAAATATGTCAATTTACCCAGATAACTGGGTAATGATTGATACCTTTCTGCGGGGGATACCTGATGCAATGAGAGAGTCTCTCATTTGTGATGACGGACTATCACCCGAAGTAAATACCGTCGAGGAATTCGTAGCGCATGCATTGCGCTACGAGCAAGCCCACAAAATAGCGCGACACTTTGGGCTACATAGCTCAAAGGTTCGATCGGCGAACAAGGCCGAGCCTCGGAAGGTAGGTACCTTCTGGGCTCGTCGAAAGGAGATGGTGGGCAATACGAACCCGAGGCTCGTGGTAAGAGCAGCACCTCGGCAAGACCGACGCTTCCGGAGCGACCGGCCGGGGGACCGTAGGGATGCACCGGCACAGGATGCTCAGAGAGGTCCGCGCCGAGAGGGTGTTCGACCGCATCAGGCTGCTGGTGAGGCCAAATTGCCGACACCGACTGGGCCACCGAAGTATGAAGCAGCTTGCCCTTTTGTGGCGAGTAAGTGCTTCAAATGTGGTCAGCCTGGGCATTTTGCGAATGCATGCCCAGTGGGTGGTGGAAGGCCTATGGGTAAGCCACGTGCCTATGTGCGGGCGGCCCACACTGCTATCCCGGATGCTGAAGGGATAGACTCCGGGAATGAACCTGATGTGGAAGACGATGAGGTGGAGAACCTCATACATGATGCACCAGAGGACGAAAACGCCTCTGTGGTGGAGGAGTTGTCGGATGATGAATACGTGGAAGTTGACGTATACGACAACGATTATTACGCCCGGGAGTCAGACTCAGAGTTCATGGGAGCTCTGACGGACTACCCGGCCAGCGCATTAGACCGGCCAGTTGGAGCAGCCAATGTTAAGGTGTATAAGGTACACCTTCGCAAGGCTCCAGAAAAGCTGGTGAGACCGGTGTTGAAGCGCGAGGACAAGGAGTGCCTGGCGTCGTACGTTGAGGTGAATGGCCACAAGGCATGGACATTGTGGGATTCAGGTAGTACGACTACTGGGGTGACACCCCAGTTTTGCCAAGTGCACGATATTTCTGTCAGTGAGTTGAAGGAGCCACTACTCCTTCAATTGGGTACTGTGGGCAGCCGAGCTGCGGTACAGTTTGGTACGCAGGCAAGTATCGCCTGTGCGAAGTCGAGGACGAAAGAGTACCTTGACATGGCGAACTTTGACCGGTACGACATGATTATCGGCACGCCGTATATGAGGAAGCACAACGTAATGCTGAACTTCAGGAAGAATGAGATAGTGGTAGACGGTACCACCATTCCTGCAGTGCGAGTGACCGTGGATAATGGCGATGGACGACTCCATCGACACCGCGCCACGGAGAAGAAGGTGCTAGTCAGGCGACACTGACTAGACGGAGGCAAGAAATCGCCTACGGTTGAGGACGGAGAGGATGAGGAGCAAGCTCGTGTGAGCTTGCCCATGGATGCTCCAGCAGTGTTGATGCTGGAAAGCGAAGCTGTAGAGTACGAACGTACTCTGAAGAGGGGGGAGAGCCCCGAGGTGAAGGAAATGAAGTGCGAAAAGCAGAGTAAGCCTGAGGACAAGTGGCCTCAGCATGCGGCAAGCACAGAGTGCCAGCCGACGTCGTCGCGAGTGAAGGTCGAGGACTTGATAACGGATGACGACGACCGAGGACTGATGGAGGATGAGGCGTCCTCCACACATACCAATCGGTCAATTTGGGATCGACCAGTACCTCATCCCACATTTGAATGGGCGTTTGATCCACGAATGCCTGCTGAGTGGAATGAGTTAGTGGCGTCGATGTATGCGTGGAATGGACCACGATGGACGGCGAAGGAGGAGTCGTATCGTCAGGCTAGTGACGACGAGATATCGCCGCCGAGTGAGGTGTTCTTCGACGGACTGTCTGTGACGTCGCGAAGAAGCAAGAAGGAAGTTCCTGTGCGACTGCACACGCCGGATGACAGTGAGATGAGGATAACTGCCCTCAGAGAAAAGTATGGCCGCCCAGCCGTACAAGCAAAGCTGTCCGGGCGTCCACGCAAGGATGTGGACCGGAAAGGCAAAGGTAAAACCAGTGGTTTTACGAAGGAGGACATTCCGGACCTACGATTGCAGTGGCAGCAGGAATTTGGGGATATCCTGAACGGAACCAAGGAGGAATTACCTCCTTGGCGTGAGGTCAACCATGAAATCAACCTTATTGATGAGAATAAGGTGTATAAATATCATTTGCCTCGATGTCCAATGGCGCTGCAGCAGCAGCTCCGGGACAAGACCAATCGGTACCTGAGAGCCCACTGGTGGGAGGCCCAACCAGCCTCCCAAGCTGCACCGCTATTGTGCATTCCGAAGAAAGATGGTACATTGAGGACAGCGTTGGATGCACGCCAACGCAATGACAACACCGTAAAGGACGTGACGCCACTTCCGGATCAGGAGGTGATTCGAGAAGACGTGGCAAGAGCAAAGTTCAGGTCGAAGATTGACCTGACAGATGCGTATGAGCAAGTGAGAATTCGCTTGTCTGATATTCCAAAGACGGTGTTCTCGTCAATCACGGGAACATATGTGAGCAACATTATGCAGATAGGAGATTGCAATGCCCCTGCAACCTTTCAGAGGTTGATGACCTCCATCTTCCGGGATGTTATCGGGAGGTTCGTCCATATATATTTGGACGACATATTCATATACTCCGATTCAATTGAAGAACACGAAGAGCATCTTCGTGTCATTTTCGAGCGATTGAGGTCTAACTTGCTATACCTCAAGTGGAAGAAATGCGAACTATATGCCGAGACAGTGGATTGCCTCGGACACAAGATTGATAGTCAGGGTATTCACCCTGACCAGGACAAAATCGATCGCATACGCGAATGGCGTGTGCCTCGTAACTATAATGATGTGCAAAGATTCGTGGGACTAGTGAACTATATCGGCAATTGTCTGCCGGATATAACAGCATATACTGGACCGTTGATGTCAATTACTCAGAACGGAGCCCCATTTATATGGAGACCTATACATCAACGATGCTTTGAGATGATCAAGAGGATCTGCTCAAAGACACCAGTCATTCGCCCCATAGATCCCCGACGTGATGAGCCGATTTGGCTCATCTGTGATGCCTCAAAGACCGGAGTAGGTGCAATGTATGGCCAGGGAAGCTCATGGCAGAATTGTCGGCCTGCAGGGTTCATGTCGAGGAAGTTTACCTCGGCCCAACAGAATTATGCGGTCCACGAGCTTGAAACGCTGGCGATACTTGAGGCACTCCTTAAGTGGGAAGATAAATTGATGGGATATAAGATCCACATCATTACCGACCATAAAGCACTTGAGTTCTTCAAGACTCAAGCAACGTTGTCCCCCCGGCAGCGCCGGTGGATTGACTATATGTCTCGCTACAACTTTGACATCACATATGTCAAAGGCAAACTGAACAAGGTGGCGGACTGTCTCTCGAGGTATTTCGAGAGCGATAGAGCAGGAGAACACCATGATACGCATGAATATGTCGATGCGGATATTCGTATTGATCCTCAGGGCGATGATCTGCCGTATCATCGCTACAAAGAGGTGAAAGAGCATGTGGTCGAGCTTCGGGCTATGCAAGCTACCGAACTGCGACGCAGTCGACGACTGCAAGAGCGGCAAGAGGGCCGCGACATAGAGGCTGAGCAACTAGAGCAGGCTCAGCAAAAAGAGGCGACACAGCCACACCACAGTGAGACTGGAAGCAGTCGTGGACCGGATAGCCACAACATGACGCTCGCTGACGCGTTATCGCCTACAGGAGAGTATCGTAACCTTCCTGTCCCTCAAACCGATGAGTACCTCCAGAAGGTGATGAGGGGCTATAGACGCGATGCGTTCTACACGGAAATCCGGCAGAACGCAGACGCCCATCCACGCTTCAGCGTGGATGAGAAAGGACTAGTCCGGATAACAAATGTTCGAGGACACGACGTGGTGTGCTTACCACGCGACCGAGCACTGCTCACTAAGGTTGTCACCCAAGCTCATGAGGTTGTTGGTCACTTTGGAACCAACAAAACACTAGAATACCTGAGGCAGTGGTACTGGTGGCCTCAGATGCAGAAAGAAGTGATGCAGTTCTGCCAGACCTGCGAGGCCTGCCAGCGGTCGAAGACCAGCAATAGGAAGCCAGCAGGGAAGTTGCATTCCCTGCCCATCCCGACGAAGCCGTGGGACTCCATTGGAATGGACTTTGTCGGTCCATTCCCCGAATCCAAAGGGTATAACTACCTTTGGGTGGTCATCTGCCGAATGACTAGTATGGTGCACTTGATACCAGTGCACACAACCATTACGGCGTCCGCGTTATCATGGATATACCTAAAGGAGATTGTAAGGCTACATGGCCTTCCAAGCTCGATTGTGAGCGATCGAGACACCAAGTTTACATCTCACTGGTGGCGAGAACTTCACAAGCTCCTGGGAGCTAAATTGCTCATGTCTACTTCGTTCCATCCGCAGACGGATGGACAGACAGAGCGCGCGAATAGAAGTATTGCCCAGATATTTCGTACGGTGGTCCGACCGGACCAACGTGACTGGGTGGATAGGATACCGCTGACTGAGTTCGCGATCAACGCAAGTGTGTCTGAGACCACAAAATATGCGCCGTTCGAGCTCAACGGAGGGTACATGCCATCCATGCTGCGCGAACTAAAAGCGGACGGAGTCGTGCACAAAGGGGTAAAGGACTTTGCACAGCAAGCATTGGCGAATTTAGCCAATGCACACGACGCTATCATTGCCGCACGTGTCATACAGGCACGACATGCGAATGATAGGCGGAGTGAGGAACCAGAACTAACGCCGGGGACGTTAGTGTACTTGTCGACGGAAAACTTGAATCTTCCGAAAGGAAGAGCGAGAAAGCTGTGTCCAAAGTTTATTGGACCATATAGAGTCTTGGTCGCTGAACCAAGCACGTCGAACTATGTTCTGGAGCTGCCTGCAGCTCTACAAGCACGTCGGATTGTGCCTAAGTTTCACGTATCGTTACTTAGGCGATATAATGCAAACGATGATGCTATGTTCCCTAATCGGGTGACGCCCGAGCCATATGATTTCGGTGCCAGTGACGAACAAGAATGGTTCGTCGAGGACATACTGGGCCATCGGTGGCAGGAAGGAGCGCACCTCAAATTTGAGGTGCGATGGAGTGCAGGTGATACGACATGGGAGTCGTACCACACATGTGCCAAGTTGGCAGCGCTGGATCGGTACTTAGAGCTGCAGGGTGTGAAGCGCCCAAATCAGCTTGCTAAGCGCTCACGTGCTTAGATTGATGGCAGTGATAAGATGCCGGATCAATCGGATTTCGGATCAACTGAGTATCTGATCCGGACCGGATCACGGTTGTTCCGGATGGATAAGATAGAGATTGATCTATCTGATGAGATAGCGTGGAATTTGATGCGGAGTTGGCGTCGGATCAGGTTATGTAACCTGATGATGGGGGATTTAGTGTGTTTTTTCCCACCGACACGTCGACATTTTTTTTATTACCATGTCGTACCCTTACCAGCGTACGACCAGTGAGCAACAACCTCAGAACCCACAGGGTTCTGGAGGGGGGGGGGATCGCCCCCAGCAAAACGTTCAGCAGCCTGCAACGACGCCGACTGTGGCGTCGTATCCAGTGGTGTCCCAGTTTGGGCAGAACCCAGCCCAATTTGGACAACCTCCGCAGTTTTATCCGCCGTTTTTCCAGATGCCGTATTTCCCAGGACCTGCTGGTCCTGGACAGCAGATGGGGGGACAGGTTATGTGGGGAATGCCAATGCCGATGCAGCAGACGCAGACCCAGAGTGCAAGTACACTCCTTTCGGATGAGAAAGCACTAACTGCGCCACAGGTAGCACCCATGGACGTGGACAATGACGCGGGGCGTCAACCGCAAGTAAAGGGCGAGGTGGTGCAACCTCGACGACAGCGAGAAAGGACGCCGCCCCCGCGAGAGACGTATAGAAGAGACCGGAGGCGATCGCCTCCGAGGAGTACCGGGGCACGAGGAGGCGGGCCTCGGGAAATGGTTGGGCGCAGACGGGATGAGCAGACAGCGAGGACGCAAAATCGAGGTCAACCCCGACCTCGAACACCGCCTCGACGGGCCTCCCCGTCACCCCGTCGCGCACCATCTCCGCGGCGCTTCTCGTATGCGGAGAAAGGAAAAGGAAAAGAGATCGGAACGCCGTTGGAGGTGTTGGACCCTCAGGCAGAGGCAGTCTGGCGACGCCTCATATCTGCCGGCCAACGAGTACCACCGGAGTCCGCGTTTTTGGCGGATCCGGTGGCTCAGGTGGTGATTACGGGCCTGCTCGATGAGATCGTTATGCTGCAACAGCGTAACGACAATACTATCAAGACATTTACGAACGCTATGAAGAAGCGTCCGTCGTCGTCGTTGGAGCAACCTGAGGCAAAACGCCTCAGAGCGCGAGATGCAGGACCTGAAGTTGAGGTGCGGGAATCGGGAGAGCTCACTCCGACCCCGGCCGAGTTACATGACGAGCTCGTGGAGGTTGACAACAGTTTACGAGGACTGTCCTCGTCAACACATGCTCCCTCCCAGCAGTCAGGGGCGAAGCGGCAGGATGAGGTGGTCCTGTCGGAAGTGGAGTTCGGAGCGGATGTCCCGCGAGGAGCAGACAGAGTTGTGATGCGGTTCGGAGCAGTGGTGCAGTTTGAGGCACCACTGAGGGCATATGCGTCCGCGGTTCCCATAAAGGACACGAGGACGGACGCCGAGGTCGAAGGGCGACTCTTAACGTTGGATGCGCTCAGTCTAAATGAACCGAGCGACGGGAGTGATTATGGGGAGTCATCAGATGAGACCCCCTCGGAAGGAGAAACCCCCGCTAAACGCCGAGTGCGTTTAGACAAGAAACGCAAAAAAGAGGCTCGGAGGAAGCACGAGGCCGCCCGGCAGGCAAAGGTCGATAAAGACCGGGAGGAGCAGGCCACAGGCCGTATTCCTGATGGCCTCGGGGTGTTTGTCAGCGGGACGTCGGTGGAGCGTTCCAACTGGTTCTACGGCGGGGCACTCGACCGCCATTTTTATTACTCCCGGCTCACCAATACGGTATTTGTGAGCGATGAAGCTTTGGCCGCGAAGACGCACGAGGAAGAAAGGGGAGAGAGGTATTACCATACCTCGAAGGAGTTGAGTCGAGTGGTACCGCGGGGATTCCCGATGAATCCCCAGCAGTTGCGAAAGCTGTATGAGCTTTCGCAGAACAAGTTTATGTCAGTGTCTTTGCGCACTGAGGCCTATTATCTGTTGCGCGAGTTTCAGCGCATCAGTATCAACTATTATACATCGGTGAGGGATAGGACGATGACTCTGGTGTGTGCACCAGAGTACGAGCACATTTCGCCCCCTCTGGATCTATCCTCCCGCCACATGAACATCGCGGTCATGCCAACCCCAGACGGGTATCTGCGATGGAAGGACCGAGCCGGAAGACCGTTTTTTACGCTTTCCGGGTTTGATTCCGAAGGTGTACGTTTCACCTTCGATTTGGAAAAGCTGGCGCAGAACGTACTTTACTTCTGTCGACCAGGAATGATGAATTCCGTGTACGGCATTGCAGTGGATCGAGCGTATCGTATCCACTGGCGTACTCTTTTGGGCCACGCCCTCACTCGTGGACTTTCTCCCTCGGGAAGAGCGCGAGGACGCTTTGCAAGGCTGTTAGCCTTGATTCTCGCGCGTCCTGGGCTGTATCGTGAGGCGGTCGCGGATTACGATGCCGCCAACCCCAGCAACCCATTCTCACCCATGAGCTGGACTGACGTCCAGTTCCGACCCCCGTACTTCGACGCGGCTAATGCCGTCAACATCACCGATGCTGACGTGCTACGGGCTATGATAGCCAACCGCGTACCTATCGAGTGGGTGGACCACGCCTATACCTTCGGCGTGGTCTACCTCGAAAACCAATTCCTTGCGGCCACAGCCTCCATTGACCAGTTCCGTGAGGTCGACGATGAACGTCATCGTCGACTGGACCTCTATGGAGAGCCCGCAGCCATACCACGGTGGGACGATTGGCGACTGCCCACGGACGATGATATGATTCGTCTCCACGCACTGCTCGCCCGCGAATCCGATCAAGGTCATGATTACCTTGAAAGTGGACTCTATTATCCGGTGGGGATGAACCCCAATCGTCGAGACTTATGGCAACGCCGCTCTTGACACGGGCCCTATCCCCCCTCCCCGTCACACCCTACCACGTCAGTTCAGGCTCCTACAGCCTCAACATCGTCGGGTCCTGTCGCCTCATCATCCTCGGTTAGCGTCGACGCAGAGATGAGGATTGATACGGCTCGCGAGTTGTCGCGTCCGCCGTCTGCGTGAATTGCGTAGGCGGCTCATCTCCTTTTCAATTCATACTGTCGGTTAACGTCGGCGTTGTATTTTTTGACAGATGACTTGGACATTTTCGAGCCGTGGAGGACCAGCATTCCTCCACATTGACTTAATTAGTGACCCGGACAAAAAAGTGTCCCTCCTTACATCGAGACTGGTTACCAGTCTCAAAGGGGGGCATGTAACATATTATACTTAGTTAATTAATTAATATACACTTATATTAACTAATTATTATTACTCTACATACATGCTGGCTGCCTTATGTAAGGCAGCCAATTTTACTGTCATACTCGTAGTACTAGAATCGAAGATCGATCTGGTTCTGTTGGTGTGACCGTAAGGCTATCCTTATACTTGACTTTGTTTCACAAATACGGTGTGTATTTACTGCAATAAACCGTGAAACACAGTGCATTGATAATACAATTAAATTATGTGTGAAACTTATAAGGCACGGTAAGCGTTAGAATTAAACTTACTCACATAGAAGATACATATGTAATACATACGTTCCGCTCATGTGAGGTCTGTAATGTGCCTGCACTAACAAAATGAGACTATGAAAGACCGGAAGACGGAATACTCACTATTTCTCTCGAAGACATGTTTAACATGTGATGACGAGTTACGCTAGTTGGAACGATGTGCGTTACTGTTATGGCCCAAGCTGTCCAGCTGTACGATGCACCCACATACGAATAAGTGTATGCTTCATCTAAGTGTTGCTCATCGTCGCTCCGGTATAAGTGAAAAGCCGCAACGAGATGACTTTCTTGGTCAAATCCCTTTATCGTGAGATGTCGCATGTTACGGTCTCTATGAGCATAAGCGCTGATGGTAATATATAAATTCGACATCATAAAACTGCCTATAAACGCTAAAATGTCCAGAAAAACTCACCAGAACACTAGATCGGCAATGTTCACCTGCGTCAATACATCGAAGTACCAACTGGATACTGTAGATAAGGAAACATCTGCCATTTCCCTCATCTGTCTGCCGCGCGATGATGTAGTGGAAGTGCGGGGGCACCAACACTGAATACTAGATATGGGGAGCGCGGACATGATGTTATGTGAGTGGAATAACAAATGTAAACGTATATGAAGATATATTGAGAGGACACATCGACATCGTACATTTGTTGTGTAAAGTAGTGAGTTCGCGCTAACTATATGTTTTAATGATAACTCAACATATTGGCTGGTTTATCAAATTAGTGTATTGTAGTTCATCCCGTTGGTGTATGAGGAACGCGTCGTATTTTCCGTAGAGGTTTGTGCAGAAATGTTTCGTTTTGACTCGCGCAAATCCATAGACCAATCAGACTGACGTTCTTTCTGTACTGTATTACTTGATATACTTTTTTTACCCATCGGAGTGTTATAGCCCGGAATGAGTAATAAGTACCAAGTCGATATACAGCGATGGTATTCGCTTCCATCAGGTGTCCATTGAGCAAGTACATGGCAACATAGCATACTAGTACCAGTACAACCAAGCGGGGGTGGGAATGCATTTTCTAGAGCGTACAATAGCATTTCGTAAGAGGAAGCCAGATGTAACATAGCCAGTATAAGAAACCATCGAAAGGAACCAACAGACTGAAAGACATAGAAAGGTGGAGAGCACATCATGGGAGAAGAGGTGAAGGATTACGTGTGTACTTTAATATATAAAAAACAAAATAGTAATACATATCATCAAATAGACACGTATCATAAGTCGTTTCAACATACCATAAATTCGTACCTTTTGTTTTTAAATAAACAATTGTGTTTCTTACTTTTACAAGTAGAAACCGGGTTTGCTTGTTGGCTAGCCTTGTACAAAGTGGCATGACAACGAGTAAATGTATATATGTGTGTTTGCTATGTACTATCCGAACAGTCATTCCACCGAATCATTATGTAATACAAAGTCATGTTTACGAATTTGGTATTTAATTTTACTAATCATTCCTTTTATAATTTAATATGCATTTAAAACAATGACAAAATAAATAAACAAATATAATTAAACCGATCATCCCACCGAACGCTTACATAATATACCATCACGTTAAAAATTTCACGGTCATGAAATTGGCCAGGTTACATACGGTGGACATAACGTGCCCAAACTCATGATTACTAACTAACACACCATGTTTAATACATGTGAATACATGCATAAATAAGTAATTAAGTAAATAAATATATAAGTAAATCGATTGTCCCACCAAACGCTTATATAACATGCACCTTTGTTCACTTAATAGGTATACCGAGGATCATCTTTACAGACTACGTAGTCCTTGTTTAGCTGTCGTAGATGAAAATACATTATATTTTAGTTTAAATCAGATTAAATTGTATTATCTATGGGCACATTTAACATATATTATGTCAGTGTTTGGGTGTACGACCGGTTTGAAGATCATATGACCTCACAGCGTCCAAATTCACGTTAACTGTCCTGATTTTGCAAGGGGGTCGTTTGAACAATATCACTTCTAGCGTAGGTGGATGGCTTCGTAGTAATATAGTAATACGACCTATATCCTTAAATACACAGACTTGATTCAAACTAAACAACTCCCCATCGGTAATATACGATTACGCCACTCTGACGTATAACACTATTGTTGCTTTACTACCTCTGCAGACTTGTATATCCAACGTATCCAGGCTGCCTTCTTCGACAATCAACCTTCTACCAGTAATTAAACCGTCATGGAACCACACCCTCAAAGACAAATCCACGTATCAACAAGTAAAATGACTGTTTGCAAAATATATGATACCTTTTAGGATATATCGTCTGTCTCCCGACCCATAAACCGGCACGTCGACGTATCTATTAATTGCGATGTCGATCGACGCCACATCAAAAGACAGTATTGGTGCCGTGTATACTGTTCTCATTATTCTAACTAATTCAGACGTGCATGTTCTGCACCGAGATTCAGTAAGAAATTCCATGTTCCTTAAGAAATGTTGTATTGACAGCTGTGAATTATCTAGTATGGCAATCTGACACGAATTTGACGTAACGGCTCTTCTGTTGACTGCATGACCGCGTGGACAGTGCATGTATGATGTGTATACATTTTGCTTGTATGTAAGCAACTCTTCGATCACAGCATGAACACTCGTTAGTTCACCATACAAAAAGTTTCTTGGATTGCAATTGTTCATACAATTTCTCAAATCCTCTCTTGCGTCCTCCAGCGTGATTTTACTTTCGTGTGTTGATAAGAAGTTGCTTTCCATTCTTCGCATAATTGATGTCCCAAATGATCGGAAAGTCGTCGACCATAGTGACATGTCATCTTGCCACATATTGTACAATATAGTTATTACCGCGTCGTACGCACAACTGTTGGCATTCCACTTAGTTCCAACCAGTCCTCCACATCTGTCCAAATTTAATTCCTGTTCACCGCTTATATGATTTTTCGAAATTTTCAAGTTGGGTGAACCATCATCGCAGTTCCGGTTTATTTTGTTGTGTATTGGTTGAGGATGCACTATGGGCTGAGTGCCCTTAGCTGGAATAAATCTGCTTTTAGGGGACTGTGGTAGCTTAATAGGTCTATCTTCACTAGCAACCTGCCATTTGATATCCGGGAATGATGCATCATCGTAAGGGTCCTTGTCACTCCAACGTAAGGCCGTATGAAGGTTAGGGGGCATGTAACCTTTTTGTTTGCATTGTCTAAATGAATGAATTAGATCAGATCATCTAGGTGAATTGACAAAACTTTTAGGGAGCTGGTTCATATATCTGAGTTTGGTTATTTCATCGAGCAGTTCCAAGTCACAAAATTCCCTGCGCAATGCGCCACTCGCTTTGCCTTGTATTTTGTTAGCATCAAATCCTTGTATGATGAGCGTTCCTGCAGCAGTAGCACTGCGGGATAGTGCAGTG
This sequence comes from Macrolepiota albuminosa, assembly GCA_027475525.1. Classification (NCBI taxonomy): domain Eukaryota; kingdom Fungi; phylum Basidiomycota; class Agaricomycetes; order Agaricales; family Agaricaceae; genus Macrolepiota; species Macrolepiota albuminosa. The sequence goes on from JAMWFC010000073.1 coordinate 763,946, forward strand.
TGGCTTGGTGCGATTGACACTTGGTTAAGTCTACTGGATTGTAAGGTCTAGTTTTTCCTTGACTCGTGTAATCCGTCATGGCATAGTTTACCAATACCTCTACCTGTGATCGAGACAAAGACACGCTGTCATTGCTAGGGAGTCTACATTTAAGATGCACGCTTGTACGTACAATCGGAACCACATTACCGGGAAGTCCATCAATTTTTACTCTTTGCAGAGGATTGTTGAGTAGTACAAATAACGTATCCAGCATAATTTGTCTGGCCAATCCGATGCAACTTTTCCAACCATACACAAAACCTTCCTGTCTGTTGGTGATGCATAATTCTGTAGCCGCATTATTCTTGATTATAACAGGCAAGCCTACACACAACGACAGCTTTCCCGTGACTTGAACACTGCAAGATGATGGAGGTTGGTCCCACAACGCACGCTGTATAGTTGGAGGAAATCTCGTGGTTTCTTTAGAGCGCGTGTAGTTAGATGAATGGGTTTTTGTTGCATCGCCATCTCTGGATGATGGACTATCTTTGCTGTAGAAATGCACTAGTTCCTGATGGCTCTTGCTTGCGAATCAAGTACTTTCTATAATATTAATAGCGTCTTTGTCTACGTTTTGTGCAGTGATTATAGAAACGTTTCTGAACTGTTTATCGGATATAGATGGGCAACTATTAGAGACGGCCAATGATCTGCTCTTAAGAAACTTCACGTCTTCTTTGGTGCATGCTCTATACCTCATGTTTTTGAGCACGGTACGCAAAGCTGCATCCTCCATAGACTGAGTTTTCTGCCTCATGTTTTTATGCAATATGACAACGGTCATTACTTGATGCCATACAGCCTTGCCTATGGCAGACTCCTGATCCTTCAATGTTTTGGTATTTAAACCTACAGTTCTACTATATAACGCCGATCCTTCGTGCCCAGCGACAGGGGGCAACTGAGCGAAATCACCTGCAAATACCATGTTCATACCACCGAAAGGAATATCTACTCTACCAGACAGCTGAGCCAGTCTTGCGGAAATCTTATACAAGTCTCGACACGATAACATAGATACTTCGTCGAAAAATACGTATTCGACACCTAGTAAACGGGTTTTAATTTCAGCGAGTTGTTTCTTCGATACACCAACCATGTCATTAATGCCGAACATCAAATGATATGTTGAGCCACCTATAAGCAATGCAGCAGTGCCGGTAGGTGCAACCACAGCCAGACGATATGCCTCTCCTCTAGCTTCAAAATACTTGATGAGGGCTCGGAGCACCTGGGTTTTTCCGGTGCCCCCCATTCCTCCCATATACAATTTAAGTTGCTCAGACATATATGACGTTGCGTGATTAGCCACAATGCGGAACACTCTTAGCTATTCTTCATTCAGCCCGTAGTCTGAAGATATAATAGCGATAGTAGGTTCCCATTTATCGTCCACATATATCTTCTGAAGATACTTCCTATCTACTATGTCGACATGTCCCGGTAGTTCTGGTACGCTGTCTGGTAACTTACCACTGCATGCAGGTATGCTGGAATTTCGGCTTTTCAGCACCTCATCCCGCTTTGCTGTAACAACAGCTTTTGAGTAAGAAGAGTTACGTTCTTCATTCATAGGTTCAACGGCGTCGATTTGAGGAAACACTTGGTCCATTATAGGATCTCTCCACCCCAGATCTGCCATAGTTGTTGACATTTGCAGCCTATCAGATCTATGTTTTAATTCTTTCTTGCCAAACACAGCAGATGCTTCTTCATCAACACCTGCGATTATATCGTCCATGTCCTCGAAGTTTTTGGTTTCGTCCCGCTGCATCATGTCAGATAGTTCATCTCTGGTCAGCGTTGAATTAGTAAGACCTACACCTCCGCTCTTCAGCTGAGCATAAAAGTTGTCGGCCACATCTAAGCATTCATATCGTATGTTCATGTTCTTGAGCAATGTGAGTTGACGCTTATTGAAGGATGTATATTCAAAAGCTGAATCTCACATTTCTCCAGTATTTTTAAGGTCATGTCCTGTACGCCAAGGTTTGAAAAGCGTTAACATGGTTGCACAATAGTACTCTCTATCCCCTTGATCCTTCCTAGGTAAATTTCTGCCTACTAAATTAGGGACACACCTACATAAAGGAGGATACACATAAGTACCATGAGTATTGGAAAGCGGATGACGAGTTGAGAATTTAATAACCACCAAACCCTGCATGTTTTTCATTTCACCCAGGGATATGTTGTCATCATCGACCAATATATTACATGTTCTGCTAGTCAACTTTACTCTCTTACATCTCGACGACCACTCGTACAAAGTCATTCGCTCCAACTCCGGTCCTCTGAAAATATAATCAAATACGGGTGATAGCCCTATCACTCGTCCTCATCTCTTAATTATTGCCAACTTATTGGAAAACTTGTCATGTAACTGGTCAGCAGCATCGTCTGCCCAAGGATGTCTGGCCTCTCAAACGAAAGTAGGCCAATACAAATTCGAGAAGTTATGGTCAGTATAATGATCAGGATTGCCTAATAGATACATGCAAACCATTGGCGAACCCATTTCCGTTTTAGCGCTAAGAACATTAGCTATCTTGGTCATTAGCGTGCGGGCTTTCTCTTGACGATCAAGTGGACCGTTCAGTATATCTGCATGTTTAGTGAATATCAAAGCAACCGCCTCAAATGCAGTGCATGTTTTGAGAGTGGGCTTCATAACGTATTTAGTGATGTACGACAAAACAGTCTTGATAGCCGTACCAGAGCGGAGACTCGTTACGTCAGTATTGCATCGAAACAGGTAAGTAAGAGGACTTGTAAATGTATTGAGCCATGGTTCCGTCTTCCGCATGTTCAAAGCTCCAGTAGTCGGATCAACTTCTGTGTGCGTGTACAATGGACGAGGGAATCTTGCTCTACATTTACCCCATGGGTTATCAAGACATCCTTTATGTTCCTTATTTTTTTTCTGTATACCATTTTTGTCCTTAGTGGAAGTACATGTATGTATGTTTGATCGGTACAGCAGATCATCCACCGTATGACAAAAGCGATCCCACCATCCTGCTGCATTATCACACGCTGCGCACGATGAGCATTCTTCTTTGCAAGGAATGGACGGCTGTTCCGGAAGCAACCTAGTGGGATCCGTATATTCCGGTGCAGCTTTATTCAACGATATATGCTTTTTGACGTCTTCCAGTGCTTCAGTCAAGAAATCGCCTCGATGTACTGATTCTAGATATTCTACGATAGCCTTTTGAAAACCCGACAACAGGTCCATGATTTTTTCCCTGACTTCATCCAGAGTTAACACTCCCCGAATCCACAAAAGCATGTGTAAATGGAGGGTAAGCCTACCTTGTTGCTCCACAGTACCGTAGTATGCCGAAGTATGCCCATACAATCCTGGGTTATCTGAGTTGGTTCCTAATACGTGGATTATGAATGTGTTTATCATAAAATGAAAGAAACGTGCGCCGGCAACAGGATTCTTGGATATAAGATGGTAAGCATTGTCCGAAGTATAGGGCACAGACGGTGTGAAGGACATCTTGCTATCTGCATAATAAAGACATATAGGGTGTTTTACATTGGCAGGCGATAAGGTGATATACCGAGAAGGAGCACCTTTGCTTATGACAAGGGACCATACCTCATTCTGCATGTGTTTTTTGAAAACAGCAGACCCTTTGACACCACCAGAAATTACATCCAAGTCATCTATTACACGGAAACAAGTTTTTTCATCCTCTGTAACTGGCTTCACTATATCTCCAGCTGCCATTCTTTGTGAAAGGTCAGAAAAGACTTTTGGATTGACAGTTGTAAGAGGGTCAGATATGTCGTTAAAGTTTGCACGTTCTGTTGCTAGATAGCCTCCACTAGTAGCAGCCTTTACCTGTTCATGGCTGAAAGCAGCGAACAGGAATCCAGTATCTGTTTGAAAGCGTTTATCATGATACATAAGCAAGTTGGCTTTATGAGCGCGCACTGATACACCACACTTGTTACCGCCTATGCCACCCAGACCATAGGGGAACAGCCAAGGAAACATTTGCGGATACAAATCCAGATTGCCGAATGTACTCTTGGGGTATGTAGAATGACCAATACGCAGAGCCTTTCCGTTAGACATCCAATGTTGCAGTGCAAGGCCTTTAAGTTCATCCGTAGTCTTGGCTGATAAAGCATCACCTGTGAGGCCATGGACAACAAAGGGGCAATCGCCCGCGTTGACACCAGTGTAGTACTTGGTAGAAGTATTACTTGATAGTTCTGGGGCTTGCTAGTGTAGAATATGACCTTGAATTCACACTGACTTTGACGACTAAAAAGGATAATTATAATATTGAATGTGTTTAATAATTTTGCAAAACGCCGAGGATTTGAGAAATTATAATATTGACTTGATATAATAATATTCCCACGAGTCGAGGTTTCTTAACAAACTCTGGCCTAAGCGATTCACTCCCTGGGAATCACCGAGCCTTTGCCTATCAATTGCCTGTCTATTCTCTACTAAACTTGGGCTATTTATACTGTTTTTCTAGTGCACAGACCACTATCTACATATGACTCTTTGTCGGAAACTCTCCAACTTCCAGAATGTATTTGATAGTCCAATTTCCCTTTTGGGAGGCCTGTTTCACTGCCACCCGTTCCACCATTCAACTTCTTGTTCCGCTCTCCTTCTGGGTGTTTCTGATTGCCACTTCTCCATTTGCTTGAGCTCCATTTAGCCTGATCTAATTCATAGATCTTTCTTTTCTCTTTTAGCGCCTCCCTGCATCCCCTCCTTGTTGTCAAATCGAACATTGACTGATTTGACGATGAAATGGATAATTATAATATTGAATCAATATAATAATTATCCAATTTCATCCTGTTTTGTCCATTGCCAACTTCCATGCTTTTCCTCTCCATGACAGTGGTTAGACTATTGTTAAGCTGATAGTTTGAGCCGGTCCCTGCCTGTTGTTCTGTACTTTTCTGTGTATTTGTTGGGATATTTTTGGAGATAGATATTTGTTGAGACTGCTACCAGGAGGCTTACAGTTTTCAGCCTATAATTAAATGTTTATTTTGACTTCTGATGCATGTTTTGTCCCTGACTGCTGGTACAGCGTCGTATTACCAGTGTCCTTATTATCTTCATGTACTGGTGGGTCTATTGTACCAGCCTCTTCAGCGCTTTGGCGATGAACAACGGACACAGGAGGAACATCTTCAGGATATCCCTCTAAGTTGCTGTACAATATTTCCAGATTGCTATATGAAGAATGGTTAAGTTTGAGCCATTCTAACGCACGCTGAACATTTCATCTGCTCACAAGCAGAGGTAGCCTCTGTAGCTCCTTAGCAGATGGCTTGCAAGGACCAGAAAATAAAATTGCAATCACATCATTGAGGTTGGCTACAGGAGGTGGAAGGACTTGATATACCTTCTGAATAGGTGACTCAAAAGCAATAAGATGCGCCTTCATCTTGCTCAGACTGGAGGCTGAAACATGAGCATAACACAAGGACTTTCTTACCCTAGCAACTAATATCTGTTCAATTCAATTAAGGCGTTTTAACAAATCAGGTATAGGGCCAATCCAAAAGCCATTGGCTAGCGCGTTTTTTGGAACGAGCCCATTGAACAATTGCTGTCTGCACAATCAACAAACGTGTTTACATGAGTGATCAATTACCGGTCCTCTCAGCTCCCTAACACGATCCGTATCAGATAATCATTCTATTTTGATGACTCCTGGAACGCAGAGGACGTCTAAATAACCTTTCATACTCTTGAGAGGATTCATATCGGCTACAGGATGTAGGAGACCACACACCGCACAACCTGCTTCCTCCACGTATCTCTGTCCTGTGCCAGAACAAAAATTTCCTACAATGTCCATGGTTTGCGACTTACTAAGCGGATGTGGTGGAAATACTACACTTTCATCTGGATCCGGATATTCTTGTTCGAGAGGTATGGCGATGCTTTGTTCAATGCATGTGGATTTACGGGTATGTCTACGAGTACCGTGACAACAAGGATATGAGGATCTTCTCTGTTTACGTGTGCGACGGGCAATTGCCCACCGTGCTGCGTCTCTGGTTTGTTTATCTGGTTCAGACCATAACACCATAGTGTTGATGACGCACAATGGGCAACTGTGACCATCAAACTTCAAGGGTAATTCTTCCTTCAGTATAGAACTACTCATACTGATGCCGTGCATGCGGGCAACCAGACAGATATTTTTTATAGACAAGTGATTGATTAACTCTCGTACAGGTATTTGCGCATTCACAAAGCCTTTCATCACAGGATATGATGCGAGACCGCTGGCATCTACATGATTAACATATTTGAACACCTGCCCTACCAGGACGTGATCGTGACCAGCAGACACATACGGACTAACTGCCTCTACAAGAAATGAATAGAACTTGTCACCACCAAAGTGAAGGACACAACTCAATATGTATTTCTTCAAGTAGTGGAGTGTACGAACATGGTTTTGTAAGACGATCAATGGACGGAGTACATTATATGTGTAGAGACAACTTGCACGCTCCATAGTAAATATTACGTGCCTGAGTGCGAGTACATAAACAAAGGACGGCCAGCCATCAGGAAGATCAACATCCTCTTCAATTAAACGTGCAATTACTGCAGCATCACACAAGCCGAATTTTACAGCAAGTTGAAATATACTGGTGCCGGACACACAGTCCCTCAAGGAAATCGCAAAATCGTGCCGTAGAATATGTCCTCTGGTTGATAGAACTCGTAAAACACAACACGTCCTCGCAGTGTGCATACTGGTCCAAAATCGGCAAACATGTACCCAAGGATATAGCAAATTGTATAGGTCAATGTAACTATGAGGAGACTGTTGATTGTACATTCGGCCATCCAGATAAACAAATCACTGTTTAATTGATGCAATGTCTAGTTCAATACACAAACACTGTGAAAGATGTCGGAATGCGTATAGACGCAAACACATGTAACGTGAAAAGGCAACATGAGAGTGGTGCTGATTTACCTCAGCATAATCACATCGGTTGATATGGTGGTTGCATAACCCTATAAGAGGTGCAGAACCACCATGATTGAGTTGCATGCATGATACATTGCGTTCTGAATGCATGCAGGTTGCATTTGAAATGTTGTGTACCACATAGTCTGGTTCAACAGGCTTTACATCGTGTAAAGAAGGTCTGGTTTGCATTCAGTTTAATATGTAGGTGAACCATCGATTAATAGGGTGTAACTGACCCAATATTATACGCATTTGCAGATACAACAAGGATGTATAATTTGCACATGACGAGCAGATAGACACTAGCCCATCGCTCGACAAAAAAGGTGATGAGTCGCATACTAATAACTTGAAAGGTGGTATTTGTTATACAAGCGTCAAGACAGACAACCCTTCGGTAAGACCCGTAATTCATTGTTACATAATCACTTGTATATACGACCGCTGAGTATACAATTCATATTACTTCAACGTATTAGCAAAACACACGCATATTCATTGTTACATAATCACTCGTATATACGACCGCTGAGTATACGATTCATATTACTTCAACGTATATTAGCAAAACACACACATATTCACATTAATATACAGATACAATTTTTTTATTATTATTATTGATACGCAAACCATCAAGCACAACAGATGACAATAATATGGGTCAGGGGTCGGATAATGTAATTCGGGGACGGACTACACCGAATAATTGATTAACCACCTGATAATACGGACGTGTTCCGATTATAAATACATACCTTGGCAATGAGTGTGTTCTGATGCAGTTGAAGACGGACGATCCCATTTGCGAATATTTTGAGCAGATCCTGTAGTCAGGCAGATTGGCAATCCTTTCCGTTGCAAACGACGCTTAGATGGCGAAACAGTTTCCTCTGGCAAGGATTCAGGGTCTGAAGACCGATGCAAATATGGTTCATTTATAACCTCATTAGGAGATTCCAAGTCATCATCAAAATCGTCTCCATCGCTGTATGCAAGGGTTTTGTAAATGTCATCATCCTTAGGATTGTTGCGATCTAGGCAAGGTGATATGTGCGATAGAGAGTACCCGAGTTCATATGCCGTTTCCTTATCTCCGTACACCAGACCATCGAGGTAAGGACAATCTAGTAAATACAAACAAATAAACCAATCATAATAAAATACTGACACAGCAAGACTATAGCGCACCGTATGCATCACAAGTAGATTTCTTGACAGTGTATGACGGTCCATCCCAATAAAACGATCGGTCAGCAGAACTGGCTGTCATATTTTTGAAACAATCCCATGCAGGCCCATCGTGTATACATTTGCAAACCACCGTCCGAACTGAAGATGTACCTAGCCCTTCAATCTCACCTTGTATTCCCGATGCACGAGCGGCTCTCTTAAGTAGTATAAGCACGTGAGCATGACGAGCCAAAAACACGGAGTAAATAGCCTGGAATGCGTCGTAACTGTTCAGAGTATCACCAGGCCTGCAAAAGGTATGACGCAGGAAGTACCAGTACACGATTTTGTGGGCCCTCGAGCAGTTTTTGATAGATGACTCAAATGTGCAGACGTCCGTATTGAATGGGTAGTTCCAATTAATAAGAGCACTATGCAATTCGAAATAATTGCATAGCGAGAAAATAGACAAAGCGCCTTCCCAGGTATCCCAATCCGGCACATGATGATACTCCCAGTCTAAAAATAAATGAATAAATAAATAAATTTTAAAAAAATAAAAAATTTAATAAAATAAATTTAATAAACTAAAATTTAGAAGTCAACGTCAGGTAGGCTTACCTAGGTCGTCCTCAAAAAGCTTATTTATATAGCAGTAGTAATGCGTGAGCATGCGAACCAGTATAGAATGAGATGCCATTCCGTGATCAGCGTTTGCAAGGGTTTGACTACCCACGAAATGGTGATATATCCCAATAACAGAATCAGCAAGAGTGGTCGCTAGATAATAATGACCTCCAACACATATGGAAGGTACCGGTGTCACGACACAAAGTGGCACGTTCGGGCGCACGACACTATGGGAACAGTCACATCGTCTACGCAGCAATATAAGGCACCACTCACAAAACGTCACCAGGTTCCAATACAACCACTTCGGTATCCCACAAGTCAGCGTTCGCCTCATGCATGACATATTTATCCGTAAAAATAGATATGGTAGCAAAATCCTCGAAAGACCCCGACTTCAGTCACGCAACATACAGTAACTTGAATCCCGTTTCCACCCGTAAAAAAGTGCCATATCCATTAGAACCAATGTGCCAGTAATGATGGGCAGATCCAGTTGATGCTATTGCCCACCGCATGTCAGATATTGGATAATGGTTGGAGGAGTCGCAGTACGAGGATTGACCATTTACTTGCAACCACGTGAACCAATCACCAGACACGGATAAGACGGGAAATGGATTGCGTACTGCCAGCATATCAAGAGCGCTCAGAGCCTGCGGTTCTGCAGACAAAACAGCAGCGAACACGTCAACCGGGGAACCTCTACACGTACGTTGATTATCTAGCGAGGTGAAATCTATTATATGTAAGTATATGGAATGGAACACAAGAATACCCAAACAGGCATACCATGAATGGTGGTAACACTGTATATGTTGCAGATGGAGGTCAATGTTGCACCGGTAAATCCGTTGTCTACATGGTTGATGCCTTTGATCAATACGGCAGTGTGGTCGGTCAGATATTTAGAAATGCTGGTATTAGTGGGGTCCGTTAATTCATCCATAGAAGCAATCTTGATAAACGTCGGTCTAGTCGACCCCATAACGACCATTTTGTGGAGTGAGTAAAACCATTGCAAATCCTCTGTTAACTGTAGGGTGTTCAGCAGCAGTTACGGAAACAGATTACAGGACTTACATGGAACTTGGGAGTAAACCGATATGCACGGTTCGTAACGTGAATTGCATACTCGACAGGACTTTCCCCTGTCACAAATACAACGTCATCGGATACATTGATATCAGAATAGTCAAACTCCAAGTCCTGAGGTCATACGACATACAGTGAAATAACATAGTAGTAATCACATGTAAAGGGGTACGTACAGTAACATCAAGAGTCAAATCAATGAGGACATGAGGAATGCGTTTGCTATGCTGTGTCCTGTCAATACCGTCACCACGCATACCTTCGATGGTTTTGGTGTTCTTGCGCGCTCATCTTTTCCTTTTGGGAGTGGGAGAAGGAATAGACGGCGGTTTACTTGTTTTATCAGATTGTCGCAACCGCACCCCCAATACATTACTTTTGGGAACCAAAACCAGAGATTCTTCATCCAGTGGAGGAACGAGGTTGTCGGAGGACAACGGATTGATGTCGGGTATATCGAGTACGTCGCGATCATCATTGATGGGGTTATCGAGTACAGCTTGATCATCATTGCTAGCGTTATCTCTACCAGGTACATCTCTTCTATCGATATCAACATTGGTGGGCCCGTCAGAAGGAGAAGGGTCCTGATCGTTGAGAGAATATGGCGGAGGAGACACGATGGACGGCTGCCTGCCGCATCACGCCCACCAAGTCGTCCAGTTTTGTTTGTCGAATTGCTCGGATTTTTACTGCCAGCATTTACATCATCACTGAATGGATCGTCGGTAGTATTCTGTAAAGGCGACATATGTGTCCTACAAGTATCGCAAGAATCGTCACCATTGATAGGTGGATGATACGGATCGCTACCAGCAGATCGAGAAGGATACACATCTTTATAACGAAGCCCATCGTTATCGAACTCGTTAGCATACATAATTGAAGATGAACGGGAATCATTGGGCACAGGAACGTCGGCACCAGAGGCGCTTCCAGTTAGTGAGGTCAGGAGTAAAGAATTGTCAGGAAAAGGTAAAACATCGGAATATACCACCATATCGAGCTGATCAATTACATCGGATGGCGAAGATAGGGTAGCAGGGACGCGCAAAGACCCGTTAACGAGGTTCAGCCAATGAGGCACGGCATCCCTCACCACCCCATCCAGATGTTGAAATGCGGATCTGAGTTCCTGTAGGAGGTTCCCCCCTAGAGCTGCAGAAAACAACACCTTCCACAATGCCCGATCCGCTTCTACTACAGCAAGGGGTGGTCGTTCTAGCCCTCCTATGTGATTCCATAACTACCACGTTAACGATACAATTAACTATCAATATGGCATGCGAGAGAACAATCACACCTTGAACACTGTTTCCTTTGCGCCCACTTCATTATACTCGTGAGGATTGAGTAACATGAGAGGCGATATAGCCAACGCGATATATAAAGAATTATGAAGAACAGTTGTGCGACCTTGAGGAGCTGAACCGTGAACTTGGCGAATATGCACGAGCCCAGACTGGTTATTCTCCGACCTGCGGTATCAAAATATAAGATGTAAATAAAAATTAAACCGAAAAGTATCGTACCCGAAAACAATCATACTCTCGATGGACTCGATGTCAGTAGGCAGAAATAAATTTCCCTGATACGAGCACCAATATTTTCAGCATTAACAATACACACACAATATAGACATTAACGTACCTTAAGAAGACATCCCAAATGCAGGGCCGCAGAGGTCAAGTTGATGAGTGTAGTGACAACGTTTTTTTTCCCAACATGCCGAGCGAGACTTGAGTACAAACAAATCAAGGGACCGCCTTCCGACAAATAATACGTGGAAGAGTCAAATTGTTTATCTCTACACACCTTGGATTGAAGTGCACGTATATGAGAGTTTAGGGCGTTCTGGGATCTCTCCAGAAGAGCAGGAATATTATTAAGGCTTCCCATAGGCTAGGTAATACATAAAATATTGTACTTGACAAATTGATAAAAGCCAATAGAAACAATGACACTTACTGCTTTGTAGTTGTCAACTACGGGACCAGATGAAGAGGGTCTCCGAATAGCCCCCCCCTTCATCATCTCAAATACGTCCACAACACGATAGGCCATGAGAATCCAAAATCGAGCATCCATCAGGATCTTTTCAGGTATTGTGGGCACATCATCTCCCACCATAAGAGCGCAAAACAGAGAATACTGATCATCCTTGCAGGCAGGAGAAACTGTAGATTCCTCTGTAATTATCTGGCTCACAAGTTGCTACAAAACAACAACAGCATGTACTTATGGTATCATCAACAATAAACGAGTTGACAACGTTCACTTACGTGGATTGCCGTGTCTTGTCCATAGCGGATAGCAAGATCTCCGTCTGATAGCAGCACATCAGTAAACCAGGAACAGGACGTGAAAGCCTCGTTTGATAAGCGAGGATGCGGGGAAGTCACAGACATATAACGAAAATATCAGAAAGTACGTGTGTATGTGGAGAGGGCAGGAGGGAGGACAAGATGGAGGTTTGGGGGTGTTAACGTGCCACATATATATATATGTATAAAATAAAAAATCAACATTTTCAGTAAATAAAATTATATATGTAATAGCGGCCCATATTTAGATTGACAGCGAATTAACTACGGATGAATTCGAACAACAATGATTAGTCATACAAAACAGACGACACAAACTTCAGCAAGTAAAAGAATCAAACATCAAATACGCACTATAATATCAATGAATAGGAAGGTCATACCGAGGTAGTTTTATCTGTCCACGACACTCTTACACAAGACCAATGGCACATTGCAAATGATGTATATTTTATTCATCGCTCCAAATTTTGTAGTCAAACAGAGTGATGTACGCAAAAATGGTACGAGATAGATCAGCAAAGGGATCAAAATGCGGCAAACAACAAATTCAAAATTACATAGACAAGTGCGGAAAATTGAAGGAACCATATGTGGTCCACGTGCCAGCAATCAGGTTGCTTCTTTATTTTTACCTTTCCCCTTGGGTAGACCGGTAGAACGAGCCGGCTTGGAGGAAGCACCCCGATTTGTGGCCGATCTACCAAAACCAGATCGGGGAGAAGCAGTCGAACCAGCGTCACAAGACGTCTTGGAGCTGGCACTGCGGCGTCCAGGGGGTATACCACTCACAGAACCAGAAGAAGAAATATCTTTCGACCCTCCCGGAGCGCCATATTCAGACCCTTCAAGACCACCGGTCTCATCAAGGATGCCATGTGCCTGGTGCCTGCACCACCAACCACAACAAGATCAGGAGTGTGAAGAACCATGATGAACTTGATGTTAGTCGAAAGGAAACTACAAATAAATAAATAAATAACCAATGAGAATATCATAATAAATGGTCATCATACACTGAAGAGGACCCTTCAAACCATCCAGCTGTGTAACCCACGGCAACAACGGACCCCTCGGGAACATCGGACGTGTTACCATTGTATGAGCACCAACTAGCGATAGCATTGAAGTCAGCAGCCAAAAATTGAAAGGCAGGTCCAGTTTCCGAACGACCGTCGTATACAGGCACTGGAAATAAATAAATAGAGAAGTTGAATAATGACATGGAAGACACACCCGTCGATTCATAATTTATTACCGCTTCCATAGAATTATTGAATTTCAGAGTTGGTACGATAGGAGCAGATTTTACAGAAAACATAGAATCGTCTGTAAGTACAGGAGGCTTTGAAAGGACAGGCACTGAGTAGCCACCCGCTACAAAATGATGTCAACACAAAGGTATGCTACATGCAAGTTGAAAATTTACAGTTTTTGAAGGACACGCTCTTCTCTTTGCCTCTGGTTACAAAGGCCATCCCATAGCTTGAATAAGAGCCCATGGGATCAGAACGCAAACCCAACGCATTTCCAACATTGGCCATAGAACATAGGAATTCTTGCTGGAATGGCACAATCATCAAACGTTTCTGTTTATAAGGGGACGAGTAACTGCCGACTTCTACACCGGAATCAAAGAGATGAGAAGCAGATATGACGCCAAACATGACGTTGATGCAAAAGGCATTACCCCCATGGTTTAAAGCAAGGCGACAAGATTTGGCAGTAAGATTATCAGGATGTATGTGAGCTGAATGCACGTATAAGCCATGTTTGACCCACAATAGGCCTCGAATCAAAGATCTATACATGGGTGTAACGACGATGCACATGAACAAGATAACATAAGCACTTACTCTGCGTTTTCTTCGGTCATCTTCGATATCATGGCCGATATATGCACAAATCGCACTGATCCGTCACTTATTTGTTTATCATATCGATGTACCCATACCACAAATAAGAATAAAAATAAAAGTCACAACGCATGAGCAGTATTTACAATAAAATTTAAAATAAAATACTGACACTTCCGGCAAACCGTCAATTTCTGCAAGAGATATGATGCTATGTCTGTTATCCAGGGAATTGTCAGACAACGAGTTATTGTCTGCATCAGCCTTCATGTTGGGAAGGATATGGGTGGTCGATTTTGTGACCCCAGCAACCTGAGGTTTATCTGAAAGGGTGCGACTGCACCTGAAGATATACGAGAAACAACATTTTCAGGTGTGTCATACTACAAATAGTGTAATCCAACTAATATAGTTCACCCAGTCGGAGTGGACAGTGTATCACCTGTACCGGCCAAAAGCTTCTCCAAGGCACGTCTAAATAAACAGTATGCAGTCAACCAAAGGTCAATAACATAACATTAGTACGCACATGACCGGAGAATCAACGTTTGAAGGGCCACCGGCCCTCTTCTTCTTTGGCGAAGGCATACAGGGCGTACTATCACTACAAATGATAAGCAATCATCAACATCAACACAATATACAAGGATGTACACATCACAGGCGACACCAATTTTGCGCTTGACTGAAGAGGAAGATGCAGAATCGGCGTCAACAGACAAGTTGCCGGCTAACACAGCTGCAAATATACTAATAGCACATGTCAAGGTCGTACATACAAACGATTATATAATGCACACGTTTAATTGGTCTGCATTCCTTAGTCAAATATATCAGTATAATAATGAGACGTAGGCAGGTAGTTATAAATTTACAAAGCTTGCAGCTGTTTGTACAAAGGACATGTCATATCTTCCGGTTTATCTGTGGATTTCTTCGATTTTTTGCGTGAGGGCATGGTAGTACCAAGTATAACAATGTATAGACAAATATAGGGACAGATAGATAGAGCAAAATATTTGAGGATAAGGAAGCCTGCAGCACGCAGGTTTTATGGTATCCCAGCAGAGTAACGGACACGTAAACGTCAAAAGCAACGAGGGTCGAATAAACCAAATATATTAGTACAAGTACCCATGGTTGACCAATAAACTGAATATACAAGCCAAATATAGGGTAAAAAAAGTTTAAACCAAATAGAAATAAAAAAATAAAAAGAAAAATAACACGGAGTTAATGATGGGTTAGAAGGTTTGAGCCAGCAATTCGGGAGACGGATAAAGAACCATTAATACACGCTTAGATGAATAAATCAATACAAAGTGAATAACAACGCCTGCGTAAGAAACCGCCACTTCACACAAGCTCTACATGCGCCAGACCGGCGAGTCTGGACATAGAAAGGCGAAAAGGCGGAAACATCCGGATACTACGAGAAATGTATCCATAACAGTGTAAGAAGTAAGGGATACCAATAGGCAAGCCAAATTGTCAATTTGAATTAGCCTTGTTCAATCCCGTAGTAATAACAGAGTAATACATAGGTAATATGTAGGCAAACCAATCAGTCAGTTTGAATTAACCTATTTCAATCCTAAAAGATGTTAGAAGCAAAGTAACCCACTCAGTATCCAGGGAACAGACAACCTATAAGCCAAAATCAAATAAAATGATACAGTGGAATAAATATATCAATGCGGAAATGTACATGCTTCGAACTAAAAGGAAAAGAACACAGTCCTGTGGGACGGGAGAATATATGGGAAAGAAGTTGTCTGTGAGACGGTTGGAGTATTAGCATATAGGGAGATCCAATAAATCAGGTAGATCTTATCATTTCCAAATGTGTTGAATAAGAGAGATAAAATATGTCCGAATCACTAAGAAGCCAGACAGACAGTCGACCGGTAAATGTTGTCTGCATCAGACCGATGCAATGCGACATGAGAATAAGAAGCCATAGATAGTTGACCCTGAAAAGTTGCTTATAATAGATGGCTGCAACGTGACATGAGACAGTATCAGCTCACCAGACATTCGGTAGCCTATCTTATCATCGCACACACATATACAAAAATGGACAACGAGTACGACAAAAGCAATGCAAGTGCATACTGAATGAAGCCTTTTAGAATTATAAAAATATAT
Source organism: Macrolepiota albuminosa (assembly GCA_027475525.1). Lineage (NCBI taxonomy): Eukaryota > Fungi > Basidiomycota > Agaricomycetes > Agaricales > Agaricaceae > Macrolepiota > Macrolepiota albuminosa. The sequence continues at coordinate 780,212 of JAMWFC010000073.1, forward strand.
TTAAACAGACATTAACGTAGGAAGTACCTTGGAACAACATGTCGAGTATGACGGGCATAGGGAGGAAGCACGACTCCATGACATTCTTCAGGTGAAATGAAAATATATATGTATCGTGTCCACACATAGAGTTAATGTCTTGTGAAGAACCCAGAATGGAAAAGTACGGTAGTCGTATGGCAGTACAAAAGCCCAAAAATATGGAGAATCCTACTAGCAGACCAGAATGGCAAGGTGACAAACGAGGAAGCAATATTCACAGTGTACGGTGCAATAGCAGACATAGATCTGTCCCCGTTTAAGATAGGAGGATCTATAAAGTGAGCGTTCAATGATGCTACACATATTGAAGATGGCTGATAGGGATGTAGTGAATTCAATTGGAAGTGTATTGAAGATGGCTGATAGGGATGTAGTGAATTCAATTGGAAGTGTAAATACCTCAAACAGTCAATAAAACTGGATGGGCTTGGCACGCAGCAGTTTGACGACGCCATGGCTGCGGCGAAAACAATATACAAAGCATTTGACTGGGAGTTCAAAGAGGGCAAACTGGAAGAATGGTCGGAAGAAATGTCAGATGAAGGAAACAAGATATTGTATGCAAACAATAGGGTGTTTACACCCGCAAAGGACTCGGACAAACGAGAATTTCACATCCCGTTCGAAAAGGATACTGACCCCAATGGATTGCTCGAAAAAATTGCACGAGGGGGATTCAAGAGAACATCAGACAATGTTGTCGAGTATGTGCAAGCAAGGATAACACTGGAAGGAGATAAAATGTAAGAATATATGGACAACGACCATAAAACACAGATGCTCACACAAATCAAAGGTTCAAGAGGATCAAACCACAGACCTTCTGAATCGGCAATATAGTTGCAGCGCAGGTATCCTTCGCAGTCGTTCCATTGAGGGGAGAGAAGTACAAGATGTTAACAGTTTTGAGATCGATAACGCTGCTGGATGAAACATTTGCACTGGTGAGTGGCCATATAAACAATAAATGTATTCTTCTCACTCTGACAATTACCAAGAAGAGGAAGGGGCAACCGCTCAAATGCAAAGACTACGAGCCGGTGAAAAGGAAGCTCCGAACATATGAAGATGACGGAGAAACCCAACAGAGGGCTGGCAAGGCGGTCAATACCGGCAATTTCGAGCAACAAATGTTGAATTACATGAACATTGACGACTGATAACTTATGATGGCTTTGATACTACCTATTGAGACATTTTTACCCAATGCGGTCCATTCTGTTTTCACCGAGTTATCCTATTTCTCACATCTGATCAATCGGTCATCCCTGCTGAATTGTTCCACAAGCTCTCATCGCTGTTCTCTCATTGCCTTTATATATTAACCCGATTACCTAGCACCACATAAACCACCGTCCATAGCGCTAACATACAATATACTACCGCCCACATCATGTTGTGTCATTTGTTTGTTTTTTTTTTTTTGTATTTTTCCCAGTTAATACAGTAATAACTAAGTGTCATCATCAAAACAACATGTCGTAATAAGTGTCATTGCATCAAAATAATACATCGATTATATAATCGACCGTATGGACGAACGGTTTGGCAATACCTACCAAAGGGAATTATACATATATATTAATAATAATAATAATATTATTATTATTATTTTTTCTCCCTTAATGCTTGATCAATGAATTCTCTAAGTACGATAACTTTATAAACTGCGGACCAAGAAAGATTAAATACGACATTGACGGATAAATAGTTATATCACCTCAAACGATATGTGAAGTTAAAAGCAATATTATACGTTTTAGATTCAATTAGATTGTTTCGCACTCGAAAGAATGTAATAATATGGAATACATGTAGCAATCACGGAACTCATGGCTGTACAGCAATAGTATACTCGAAACAATGCACAGCCACAATAACACGATTGGATAAATAATTAAATACAGCCGTACGTCTACAATGCTATCTACTTCTGCTACATGGTAGCTAAGGACATATCGGGTAGGAAACACCTTGGTAGACCCACAGCTGAACAGTATAGGCATAACTAAAAGGGTGCAATTGGGGTAGCATCAAAAACCCAATGAAGAAAGCTTGCCACCACCACGAGCGAAATCCACTATTTACATAAAGGAAGAGTTTGAAGGATAAAGCTATTATGATAGAAAGGGCCTGTTAGGATGCGACTAAGCCAGCAAGCGAGCGTTGGACCCAACCCCTGGGTGGCTGTATATCAGTCAAATATACGATTGATACACAGCCACTATATGCATGAAATTACACGCTATTACTATATTGACAATAAATGATTAAATATATAATAAAAATATATATGTTCATGATTATAGTGGCTATGCAACGGCCGCATATTTGAATGGTACACAGCCACAATGACAAATAGATCATATATTTATTCATTTATTTATTTATTTATTTATGAACAAGTGAATACTTCTGAGGAGGCCGACGTCCTATGCACCTCTTCACCTGGGTGGCTGCATACCTGGGACCAAAACAATGTACTGGTTTCAGACAGCAATAACATACTCACAAATAAATGCCATCACACACAGGTGTGATGATACATACGACCCCTAATATGCCCTTTCGATTTTATGTAGCCGGCAAGCCACAACGCAGACTTAAGATGCGTCGGTAAATGAACAATGGTATTATAATCCAATATTATGACTCACCGGATATTTGTATCAACCCTCTATCTCTCTCTCTCTCCTCTCCACCCCCCCCATCCCCTCCCCCTCATTCAGTCAAAATATAGTTATGCTCTAACCAATCATAATCAGCATCAAAATCGGCATTGGATGTATTATATATTACCTGCGTTGACCCCAGGGCACCTGTACCCAAAATATGGTTCAAGACGGCCGTGTCTTGTCGTTGAGGATAGTGAAACCAAAGTCACGCTTGCAGATAATCGGCAGTCTATTTGGCGATCACGTACCATGTGGATCCACTGATGCTGAGCATCCGATGACTGGCAGTCTATTCGGCGATCACATTCCATGGGGATCCGCTGAATGCCGAGCATCTTAGGATCGACCCTGTATATTATCGGTGATATATTGTACCATTTGAGGCTTTGGAATGACACATTGCGTAGGTCTTACGCAACCGGCAAGGAGTCTAAGTGAGTAATGACATTCCTATCCATCCTTTACATTCCATTTTTACAACCTTTATCTTGTATAAGCGTTGCATATGACATTAACAACACATGAAACAATAAATGACAAAAATGCAATTGAAAAGTTTAGTTAAACATACATGAACTTTGCAGAGAATTCAAAACTATCTGTATGGACACAACACTCTTATCGTTACTTACGTTAAAACTCGGGGTTTATTTTTCTTTATTCATCTAAGCAATGTGGCGGTGGCTATGTATTCATAGCGGTAATAGAAGTAGAAGCTTGATGCCATCATAACGAAAGGGTAGATAAGAAAAACATTTCGACCATCCATCCTTCTTTGACTATGTTGCGCCACTCTACCCCTAACCGTTTGCCTACGCCACCTCTGCCTGGTGATAACTCAACTGCTTCATGGCTACGCTACGAGGAGCGCCGAGAAATATACGAGCGCCGTCTAGACAAGCGGCGAATAGCAGCCCTTTTCCAGCAGCATAAGTAGTTTCCCGGCATGTCTGCGTACTCACCAGGCACGCCCTCCCCCCCCCCCCAGAGATGGCAGGCCAGTCTATGGGATCAAGTTCATTGACACTGACATCCGACCCATTGGCACCAGAGAGGAGCACGCAGACAGCTGGTCCAAGCAGCTCAGTCCAATCAGCACCTGCTGCGAGCTCATTGACACGTACTGAACAGCCTGTTCTCGGGCCCGGTCAGGTACGGCGAGTCTCGGCAACAAAGCGGATCCCTCAAGCCAATGTGACACTGGAGCAATTTGCCGCGGCCCAAAACCGGCACCGTGGCCCTCCCACCCTCAAGTAGTGTCAGAACAAGGGTCCTGTGAGTGTTCTCCTGGCCCGGTTGCGCGTCCTAACCATCACCAGTGCTTGTTATGCTCACGTCGAGGTGAACCATGCGAATTCGAGGCACCAGGGGCAAAATCTTGCAGGGATAACTCAGTGTGTGTTTCCTGTTGAGCCCAGCACGAGCGATGCTCCGTGGCTCAGGCATGGAAGGCATCTTGCATGAGCAAAGAACAGGGGTGGGACATGACCTGGGTGCTGAGCCAGTTGGCTAGTGCATCCAGATCGAGGGCCGAGGAGTCGGGTGGGGCACAGGCTGGGAGTTCATCGATAGGAAGGAAGGCGAAGGTGTTGACTACACAGCAGGATAAGGGGAAGCGCAGAGCTTCACCTGCGTTGACGGAGGAAGCGCCGATGGCTCGGCATGATAAGGGAAAGCGCCGAGCATCGCCGGAGCCGTACTTCGGGGAGGCAAGGAATTCGGGTTTGATATTATTTAATTGCGTGCGCGGACACGCAAATACAAAGTCATCGAGTGCGGGTAATGTGCCCAGGTCAAAGGGCGAGGAGTCAAGTAGATCGCGGCCTGAGGGTTCATCGAAAGATGTGGGGTCGGTTGAGGTGCAGACTGAGGGTTCGTCGCAAGGAGGAAGGGTGGAAGCGTCGTCTCCGCAACAGGACAAAGGGAAGCACCGAGCTTCGACTGAGTCGGTGGAGATAATAGGGTACAAGCGTGCGCGGAGGTCCCCAAGCTTGGACATGTCGGATATCTGTGAAATCCCCCCGATACCTGCCCAATCGTCTATTGATGAGGAAACACGCCAGCAGTTGCAGGAGACCCTGGCAAATGAGTACCAGGTAACATTACAGCTGCACCACACGCGAGATGATCTTCAGCGGGAACAACGTGCTCGGGAGGCCATGCGGGAAGAGAGGAATGCGGCTATTCGGAACAAATGACGTTAAAAAGGGAAGACACTATTCCCACAAATATATGTAACCGTACTAGTATCACATGATGTTAAAAAGTGAATATATTATTCCCACAAATTTGTAACCGTACAGATGATGGTAGTATCACATGACATTATAAATCGAATACATTATTTCCATGCATCTCTGTAACCGTACATACGTACGGTAGTATCACATGATGTTAAAAAGTGAAGACATTACTCCCACGCGTACATAGTCTACTGCTGACTAAGTAACTGTCCAGACGAACGGTAGTATCACATGATGTTAAAAATCAAAGACATTATTCTCATGCATCTCTGTAACCGTACATACGTACGGTAGTATCACATGACATTAAAAAGTGAAGACATTATTCCCATGCATACATAGTCTACTGCTGACTAAGTAACCGTACAGATGAATGGTAGTATCACATGACATTAAAAAGTAAAGACATTATTCCCACGCGTACATAGTCTACTGCTGACTAAGTAACCGTACAGACAAACGGTAGTATCACATGATGTTAAAAATCAAAGACATTATTCCCACGCTTGCCTGAAGGAAGTAATGGCAACGAGAACAACAACAACAACAACAACCACCACCACCCCACCCCACCCCAGCCTTTAGCAACCTTCTCGCACTCTCAATTCTTGTCTATATCACCCAAACTCTCCCCAAACTTCTCTCAGTATTTGATCATAACTTTTTCTTCATTATTACTCAACTCCGGCCAAAATTCTATTCTAACAACTTCTCTTCGAAAATTTTCTTCTCTCATCAAAACCTAAAACTCTAACTCCAGCTTAATTTTAACTCTATTTTTGATGTTGCCTTCAACTCAAAACCTACCTCCCCCCTTACTACAGTCTTTAGATTCTTCTCCTACCCCGATAGAAGTTGATCCCATAGTTTACTCATTACCTACCACACCCACCGTGGCCACCAAACTGAAAATTCCCCCATTTACCCCTAGAACACCCAGAACTGGTGTCCGTCCACCTACCCCAGAGGGTGATTTAGGTTCTGACGATGAGATGGTTTTCTCACCGGCTCAGATCCCGAAGGGTTGCCAACTTATCGTGCGAGGTTGCATACCTAGTGACCCCTCCGAGACGCCCACCTCCATGGTAAAGGACGTAATCGACAAGCTCAGCTTGGATCCATAGTTCGAATACTTCAAGAAATTGCAGCCTCATGTCACCCCATTCAGTGATTGACCTACAAACCTCTCCTCAGCCTGTTATATTGAGGTGCAGGTTAAGGATGATAGCTGCTCCGAACCCAGGGTAGATCTGTTGGAGATCATCATGCGAGCGATCAATGAAGCTAGACCCGAGTGGGAGGTTCGATGGAGCGCCAGTAGGAAAGGACGCAGTGACAAGCGTCTTTCTTGTTGCCTCTTAGACCTTTATCCGGGTGTTAGGGATTGTAGTGATATACCCCAGGCTGACCTACCGCTGATCAAAGATCACATCGAGAAGCAGGGCTATAAAGTGGCCTCAATCTTCGCCTCCTTTGGTGGCCTGCAGGTCACGTTTCTCTTGCCGTCTGATGCTGACCGATTCATGGCTTTAGGGTTGTTTGCGGTGCCTGCAAAAGTGTCCAGACATCTTGCACGTGTCGAACCGTTGAAGGAGATCCCTCTCGAGCGTCCATTCAAGCTGGTCGTCTCTGGAATGCGTGACTGGGAACAGATGAAAGGCCAGATTGAAAAATGGGCTAGGAAAATCGCACCTGGTTCGTGGATTGGGAGTCGGTCCACTGACTTAAACACAGATTTGTTTATTTTTTCTATGTCCACATGGGCGGACACTCTCAAGGTGTTACGGGCTGAAGAGTCTTTTAGGAAGATCTTCCCAGATTCGATCTCTGCACCGCGTCAGCTTTGGGATTATAACAAAAACCCTACCCGCAGGACCCTGGGTGATCAGGGCACGAGAGGAGCGGATCAGATTACGAGTACTATAAGGTCAATGGCTGCAGAGATTCGCAAATTGAGAAATGAGGTCCGATCGGTTCAGCTCAAGCAAGACAACATGTCCTCGGCACAATTAAAACTGATGGATCAAGTCCTGTCGCTCGACCAGAGAATCTGTATTACACAACAGGCTCTTCTTGTGCAAGGACATGAAGAAAAGATTTGGTCTCGTGTGGTGGAATTGGAGTCCCAAATTGGCAGCCTTCGGGTGTCCCTATTGTTCCCGGCCAGTCAACAGAGAAGGGACGAAATTCAATCTGCTCTTGACCTGCTGATTACTGAGCTAGATTCGAAGAGAGCCGAGCTCTCCACTACTTCCGAACAGTTTGCCAGTGTCATTGGGAATGGACCTCCTGGTAATTTGCTACCTGCACCACAGTTGGGTGATGCTCCCGCTGTTGAACAACAACCATTGAAACGCATGCCGAAAAATTCTCCGTCGGTGCCAGCCACGAGGCTTTGCAAGAAGAGAAGGACAATGGAGGACCTACCTGCGGTCAAAACTGTGCCTGAGTCTCCCGTCTTGCACCCTACTGCGGACTTGGTATGTTCCGCTTGTGTGTTGAGTATACCGTATGATTCCGTTAATGCGGGTGCCCATTCTCTCAGACTCCGTCCAATGAAACAAGCCCTCAATCATCTGGAGCCTCAACCTCAAGGGTCAAATTCAGCTCTCGCTGGGTTATGTGGAGGGGTAGTCTAATTGGTCTGGGCTTGCCGGCAATACGGGCACCCAGCTTCTCATTCAATCATCATAAACACTTGCTTTCCCTTATGTTACGCACCAGTTCTTATATCTTTACCTCGAAATATGTGTACGGTCTTAAGGACGTCAAGTCTGGCTTGTGCTCAACCACTATATACAGATCAACTACATACACGGATTCAACTCCGACTTATATACAGTCAAACAGTCTCAAGGACTGCATACTCAATGCACATCGCTCTTATCGTTTGCGTTGGCCATTGTTTTTCCTTGTTCTTCGTATAACAGTTTATTGGTTCCTGCTGTCTCTTTTGTTTCCGTGTGTGGCAGCTATGCCGACAAATCCACAAGCCCAAGTATCAGTATTTGCACTGAATGCAAACGGACTTGTAAGCCCAGTCAAACTCGCCTTAATTGGTCCGTTGATTGGGAAGCTAGCTCCCCATTTTTTTCGCGATCTCGGAAACAAAGTCGAGGTCTAACACGGGGGCTAATCTTTCAATCTCTGATTACGAGATCGTAGAAGAAAACGGAGTTTCTTGTTCCGCACATTGGGGAAAATGGGGTGTGATTTTAGGCATTCAAAGGGATGTCCAAATTATTTCTCGAGTCACGCTCACCCACCCCTCTTTTAGAGGTCGAGTTGTGGCTGTTGACATGGTAGTTCCCTGTCATAACTCATTTTTGTTCGTGCACCGTGTCTTTGCTGTATATGCACCCTGTGATCCTGGGCTTGATGATCTCTCAAGGAATTTCTGGCCTCAATTAACTGAGTTAGTCTGTCGGACAAAGTCCTCGTGGTCATTGTTTGGTGACCTCAATGCAACGGTGTCCCAAGTCAAATGGGCATCAGACAATGTCATAGCCAGGAACTCAACTCACAGCATCGATTTGTGGCAGGCATCACCGGATCGTAACAGATTTATTCATTGGACAAGTCGCTCTTGGAACTCCAATGAGGGCGGCAATATTATTGATAGGGTTGTTTGTTCATCTGAAACTCTTGCTGACCATGAGATTCACACAGATCAAACCTGGATCCCTGGTACCAATCATAGGGCAATTGTCGCGACGATGGTATGGTCCCCTTCTAGCACTCAGTCAGGTCACACTGGTCTTCCACGCCCGTCTGGTCTCTTCACCCCGGCGCCACCTCCAAGGTTCGAATCCCAAGCGCGTCAATCGGACCGTGATCTTATGAAATATATGATACACGTTTGGAAAGGACTGTATAGCAAGCTACTTGCAGCTAAGAAGTCCGAAATATGGGATCGCGCTAAACGTCGTGATTATGGAAGAATCCAGGGGGTTTTATCAGGCGGTTCCTCCAAAAAACTTTTGGGTGGATCATCAGCCTTCGTTTCATTACCTACTGCTCTTGTTTCTTCACGCGACCCTGATGCTCTTGTTACAGATCCTAGCGAGGTTGCGGAATTAACTTGTGAATACTTTGTTAACCTTTACAAACGCTCCCCACCTCCAGACAAGCCCAAACCGTGGTTGACAACACCGTCAGTTTTGCAAGTAAGACAACAGGTTGAGAAGAGTCCTTTCGTTTGGCCTGTCACAGCGACCTTAGCCGACTTCCACGCTATGTTAAGGAGAGGCAATCCACGCCCATCACCGGGCCCAGATGGCTGGGAAAAATGGTGCGTAAAGAATTTATCGGACAGAGCCTTACAATTAGTCTTAGATCTGCATAACTACTCTGTACTGCATGCCCACTTTCCTGGAAAGGTTAAGGAGGCACATCTGACGTATTTTCACAAACGAGGGATTCGAACGAACCTCTCAAATTGGAGAGGACTGACTATCTCCAATTTCCTCGCTAACTCTCCCATGACTTGGTTGAATTACAGACTTTCTCCATACGCTGCAAGAATGGGGATTATTCCTGAAACTCAAGTGGCCACGCAGCCTGGTGTGCAGACTCAGGATTTGATGAGCTTCCTCTGTAGTCTCAAGACTTGGAGTCGAAGACACAAAAAGTTCGTTTACCTTCTTAAGCGCGATCAAATGAAAGGATTTGATTACTTGTCGCCTCACGGTTTTTACAACGCATGCCAAGCATACGGTCTGCCTTCCTCAATATGCGACCTTGATTGTGCATCGCAATCTCAGGTCAAATGCTTTCTGAGAACCGCGTGGGGCATAGCATCGCCAATTATTGTGGACGGGGTAACTAAGCAAGGTGGCCCAATCTCTCCCTTAAAGGCTACCATCACTACTAGCCTGGGACATAGATATTTGGATGATATCTCTGCCCATGACCCAGATGCTATTGTGATTCAAAGTATGTCCAAATCCATCGACGACCCGTATCTCCCGAATGATACCTACTCACTTAATCTGTCCATGACGGAGGCTACTGACGATAGCTATCTGATAGCCTTATCTCATTCTGCCCTTAGAAGGTTCACATTGGAAATGGAACGCTTTCAGTTCACGTATGGCTGGTTGACTTCATGGGAAAAAACCACCGCGCACATCTTGAACACCGCAGATCCGTTGCCGCCTACATTATCCTTCCCCTCAATTACTAAGGAGCCCGGAGTCAATCCTTGGATCATCTCAGAGCATGCAGTACCAGTTTCGAAGAATGAATTTAGCTTCCTCCGAATGCAGGTTCACGACCCAAAGTCCTGGTTCTCGGAGTTGATGAGTCTCATCAATAGCTTTATTTTTCCTACCTTCACCATGAGGATACCGTTCACTCTCATTTGCAAGATCATTTCACAGAACTTGATCTCCCGATGCAGAGCCTTACTGTCTTTACAACCCATTCTACACGCTGACGCACAGAGACTAGATCAAAGGCTGACTCATAGGGTTCACGAGATCTTGGGTTTTCCTTTCTGTCCATCATCAAAGTTACTAACCCTTCCGCTAGAGCTAGGTGGTTTTGATTTTCCATCGATATCGAGGATTAATGCAGGTATTGCAGTGGACGGTCTTGTTTGAGATCTCAATCACTATATTCCAGCATATCGATTAATGGCCAGAGTCACGCTATGTAACGAAGTTACGGCGTTTGTGAGCTTAAGTTCACACCACACAGAATCAGACCAGTCCGGTCTATTGTCTATGTAGTGTAATACAAAAATAAGCTGCTTAGTAAGCAGCACTTGTAACATATTTATAGTAACTAAATAATAATATTATATAATAATAATATTATATAATAATAATAATATAATATTTACTACAGTAAGTAAAGCTATGTGGCCAACGCCACATAGTGGACTACGCTACACACCCCCCAATCAGACTGAGCTACGGTCTTGAGATAAGACGACGGACTACGCTACACACCCCCCAATCAGACTGAGCTACGGTCTCCAGATAAGACGACGGTCAGGCCGTCGGTAAGTCAGGAACGGGGGCAATGGGAGAGTCCCCAGGCTCCCGGAATGGGTTGGCCGTCGCGTCGTCCATGTCGTAGTCGAGGAGTTCATCCTCGGGTGCGGGCTCATAAGATGTGCCCAATGGCCCTGCTACTGGCAGGGAGTTGTCATAGTCCTGGAGGGGGGACAATGTAAGAGTGGGGTCAATACTCGACCCCAGAACAGGTGGTTGGGGTTCTGGAAGATCCCCAGTGTCGGACAGGTACTGGCGCGTCCAGATCTCGTGGGCATGAATGTCTTGCCCGATTAGGAGGTACATCCCCTTGGTGAATGTGTTGTCGTATGCACGATGACTATCCTGCTGCTGGAGCATCAGGCGTTGGCGATCGCCAATGGTGGCCTCGCGCCACCCATCCCACTGAGCAATGGACTGGGGAGTCCCGTAATGGTTGAGGCATTGTAGCCTCTCGTCGTTGATAGCGGCCGCCTCGTTGTAGAGCTGGCTGTCGCTGAAGAAAAGGTGGGCCAGGTAGGTGACCCCGTAGGTGTATGCATGGTCAGCCCAGCTGACCGGAACCTGGTTGTGAAGAAGGATGCGCAAAGCGTCCGAGGTGGTGAATACGGAAGCTGATGCTTCCGGGATGTCTACCGCCCGAGCCTCGAAGTTAGGGTCGTCGGTGTGGAGGGGCACAAACACTTGCCCCATAGCCGCCTCGTACTCGGCCACGGCCTCTTTGTAGAGACCTGGCCTTGCAAAAACATAGGCCACGTACTTGTGTACCGTGGTCTTGGAGGGGCGGCTAGCGCTGAGAGCGCGTACAAGCACAAACCCAAACAGGCTGCACCAATGAATGCGCATTGCACGGTCCATGGCCAGACCGGTCCATACGTTGGACGTCCCAGGACGTCCATAGAGAAGAGCATATGAGCCCAGGTAGTCCAAAGCAAAGGGTTGCTTTGGATCAGGGGGAGTAAGGCCAACGAAGGTGATTCTTCCTCCCTCTTTGCGGTGATAGATCTGCGAAGGTACAATCATTCGCAGGATATTCTCCCGCTCCTCTGGACTCGCAAAGGGTACCAAGATGGTCCTATAGGGGACCTCCTCGAGTAAGTGAGACATGGCTCTGTCTCAGGCAGCAGGGTGGCAGTTGAGCGCCACCCGTTTGAATTTGTTGAGCAAAAGATAGCCCAACTGACGCTGACAAATCGGCGTAAACTGGTTGTTCACCAGTGCATGAAGTCTGCGGACTTCTCGAGGACTGCGGGGAAACCCGCAAGGTGCCACTTGGTACACCTTACTATTGTGGGGCGTCGACGCGGCGTTGCCCTCTTTATCGGCCTCGAAAGACCTGGCTGCACGGGCTTCTTGCCTGACGAAGATGGTGTTGGTCACTGGCGACCAATAGAACTGGGGAGCTAACCCCGCGCCAAAGAATGAGTTTTGACGCTTGACAGTGTGATCGCGGTAGATCACCACACCGAGCGCATCCGGGATGTGCCCAGTTTTGTCCTCAACGAGGGCAGCTGCTCGTTTGGCGCTATCCTGCGCCCGGCGGTCCATCTTGGCCCGTTGATTGCTGTTGCGCTGTTCGCGTGCCATACGTTGTGCCGCCGTCTCGTGCAGCACAGGGGATTCCATGCGAGCCTCTTCAGGCTCCTCATACCAGTCATCGTCGGAGGGCGGGGATGGCAGCCTTTCCGGGACAGACTTGTCAGAACGTGGGTCCATTGCCCACACACACCGCAGGTATCGGGCTGGCGGGCCCTCTATCAGTATTGCAGGGAGGAAGGGGATGTTAGCCCTGGGGGCCCCTTTCGGGGCATCCTCAGGGAAGTGCACGTTGACATAGGCGTGCCCTTCCGGGTTCTTACCCCGACGATCTTTTCAGGGTTGTGAGGTCTTAGCCTCAGTGGGGCGTGTACTCACGCCCCTGAAACTCTGCTCCCCAGAGTGCGTGGTGGATACCATGGATAATGGTCGCAAAGATGCGACCTCAGATGCGCCGCTGGCGAGGCGCTGGATGAGCCGGGGGGCGGCCGGAGCAGGGGCATCCTCATAGGGGAGGATGTCCCGTCCTAGTCCGGCCTCCCAGCCGGGAACGACAATGCTCAACTGAATTGAGTGGGAGGGCACGTCCTCCACTCCTTGCCGACGCGCCCTTTTGCTGGAGTCGGTGTCTTGACTTGGGGGTGTAGTCTGCCGCTTACGAGCGGCCGATAGGGCAAGAAGATCAGTTTTGCGCTGGGCGTGCATATGATCCATGTCGTCCATCATCCGGCTGATGAGGACGACTGCCTCCGTGTCGCGGAGGTATGATGAGTCTGCGGGTACATCGTACCCGTTGTCTCCCAGTCGTTGGAGAAGGGTAGCCAGGACTAAGTCCTGGTTGAGACTGGGCTCGACAGCCCATGCTTTTCCTTTGTCGCGTCGAGGACGCGACTCTTCTTCCGAGCTGGGCTCGGATTGGTGCGGCATCTCAAGCTGCTGTAACAAGGAGAGCTTGGCCAGGCTCTCCGTCGGCGCATCAGCCGATGAACTGATGCTTGGTTCTGTATTGAGAGTTTCTGTACTCTCAATGGCCGCGGAGGCCTGCACGAGGGACGCTCGGCATCCCTCTAGATTGTCGCCTTGTACTGTGGTCGACAGGGAAATAGCCCTGCCTCCCTTGGCTGCTGCCTCATACGAGGCATCGTACTGGGGCATTGCGCCCCACGCCCCCATCCAAGCCGGGGGGTATGGCATCATTACGGGCACACCACCCATGCCAGGGTAGTGCGCCGGGGCGGTAAACTGGGGCAAATGGTGTGCACCCATAGCCCCTCTCGCCATAGCGGGGGCAAACTGCCCCCATCCTGGCGCTGCTTGGGGGCTGACTAGCCCCCCGTAGGCCTGTTGCTGAGATTGGCCCTCAGCGTGATGTGGCGCATAAGCGCCCGCTACTGGTTGTTGGGGCTGATAGCCGCCCACAGGTACGTTCTGGGGCATGAAGTTGCCCTGCATGGGTTGGTGTGGCGGATAGCTACTGATCATCGTCTGCTGCAGCGAGTACGCCGCTGGTTGTTGCTGCTGCTGTGGGAAACCCACAGGCTGTTGCGATTGTCCCCACTGGGGCGCATTTTGGGTCAGTGGGGGAGCCATCTGCCCCCCCTCTTCAGCTGACGGTAAGACCGATGGCGCACTCTCAAATCGCTGCTGCTGGTGCTGCTGCTGCTGCTGCTCAATGGTGTCCACGGGCATCTTGTCCATGGTTGGGGAAAGAAGGCGAAAAAGAAATTTCGCTTTTTAAGGCGTGTTTCAGCCACAGCTGCTGACCAACTCAGCCAAGCCACGACCGGCACTGCCAATCTAATTAAGCGCCGGCACGCTTACTCAATTGATGTGGGCGCTTAACGCCCTTCAACTTCAAATAACGGTCAAGTGCCGCCAACTTGGAGCAATGGGAGTGCAGCTCCCATGTTGTGTCCCCCAGGGACCAACGTACTTCAAACTCGAGCGTGTTACGCTCAGTCCACCGGTGCCCAATTATGCACTCGACGAACCATTCGTCATTGTCCCGAGCCCCAAAATCATAGGGGCCCGGGGTTGCCCTGTTAGGGAACAGCACATCGTCAGACGCGCTGTAAGGTCGCAACAGCGACACATGAAACTTAGGAACGATGTGTCATTCCTGTAATGCCAGAGGCAGCTCCAACACGTAGTTGGAGGTACTTGGCTCCGCATCCAGAATGCGGTATGGGCCTACCCATTTCGGGCAGAGTTTACTCGCTCTTCCCTTTGGGAGCCTCAGATTACGCGTTGATAGGTATACCAACACTCCTACAGCTATCAGCGGTTCTTTTCGCCTACGGTGATTGGTGTTTTTCGCCTGGAAGACTCGCGCCTCTATGATGGCATCATGCGCCGCCGCGATGTTCTCCAGGGCCTGCCGAACTCGACAACTCCGCGGTGAGCCACCGTATCAGCACGAACCTCATGCAGCATGGAGGGCAAGTACCCTCCGTTGAGTTCAAAGGGCGCATACCCTGTGGTATCCGAGATACTCGCGTTAATCGCAAACTCAGTGAGTGGACACCAGTCCACCCAGTCCCATTGGTCAGGGCAAACAACTGCCCTCAGAATTTGACCTATACTGCGGTTAGCCCGCTCTGTCTGCCCATCCGTTTGAGGATGGAAGGACGTCGACATGAGGAATCGAGCTCCTAGCAGTTTGTGGAGTTCTCTCCACCATTGAGATGTGAACTTTGAGTCACGGTCGCTCACAATGGTGCTAGGCAGCCCATGCAGCCTAACAATCTCCCTCAGGTAGATCCAAGACAGCTCCTTAGCCGTCAGTGTAGTTCGCACCGGTATGAGGTGCACCATGCTCGTCATGTGGCATATGACTACCCAGAGATAATTGAACCCTCTGGACTCGGGAAAGGGACCTACAAAGTCCATTCCAATTGAATCCCAGGGTTTCACCGGCACGGGTAGCTGGTGTAGCTTCCCGGGAGGGGATCCAGGGGGCAACTTTGCCCTCTGACACGCTGCGCATGACGCGCAAAACTTAGTTACTTCTTGGGCCATGCGTGGCCACCAATACCATCTCCGGATGTAGCCCAACGTCTGGGCAGCACCAAAGTGCCCCACCAGGGCATGGGCCTGGTCCAAGACCCGTGTAACAATGGTTCGCGTACGGGGGAGGCATACCACTGCCACCCCTTGACGGTTTTCTGTCATAATGAGTCCACCAGGCGCATGCCTGAACCGAGGATGGTCGTCAGGATTGGTGATTATCTCGGCAAAGAGAGAATCATCGCCATAGTTCTGCACCACCTCCTGCCGGAAGTCATCAGTAACCAGGCTAGGAGGCTGGGATGAAGGCAATTCGCCTTCGAGCATCTCTGCAAGCGTTACGGGTATATCGTGGCGCTCGTGCTCCCTAGTGGACTCTGGGTCCACAGCTTCATGCTCCTTGAGCAACTGGGCGGCTACGTCCCGCTCTTCATGCTGCTCTCTGAGGCAAGTGCTTTGCCTTCGTTCATTGTCACGCATAGCGCGTACTTCCAGGACATGCTCCCTGAGCTCCTGGTATCAGTGAAGAGGTAAATCCTCTCCATCAGGGTCTATGCGGCAATCTGCCTGCACATACTCATGAGGCTCGTGAGCCTCCCCAACCACATCACTCTCAAAGTAGCGCGACAAGCAGTCTGCCACTTTGTTGAGTTCACCTTTAACATAGGTGATGTCGAACTGGTATCTCGACATGTAATCTATCCACCGTCGCTGATGCGGCGACAAGTTCACCTGAGTTTTAAAGAACTCAAGGGCCTTGTGGTCCGTTATGATGTGGATGGGATATCCCATCAGCTTATCCTCCCATTTAAGGAGGGCTTTGAGTATGGCAAGAGTCTCCAACTCATGCACCGCATAGTTTTGCTGGGCTGTCGTGAACGTTTTCGACATGAACCCGGCTGGGCGGCACGTCTGCCAGCTGCTTCCCTGGCCGTACATGGCCCCGACGCCTGTCTTGGACGTGTCGCAAATGAGCCATATAGGCTCGTCCTGTCTAGGGTCGATTGGTCGAATCACCGGAGTCTTCGTACAGATCTCTTGAAGCACCGCTGGTGCAACGGCCTCCAACTGAACGGTGACCCGTTCTGCGTCATGGCCATAAGTGGCCCAGTATAAGCTGTTACATCAGGCAAGAAGCTCGAAATATAGTTGACAAGACCAACAAACCGTTGGATGTCATTGTAGTTTTGGGGCGTTCGCCACTCCCAAATGTGATCGAGCTTGTCCTGATCGGGGTGGATACCCTGCTCATCAATGACATGCCCTAGGCAGTCTATACTCTGAGCATAAAGCTCACATTTCTTCCACTTCAAGTACAACTTGTACTTGCGCAGTCGTTCGAATACGACTCTGAGGTGCTGCTCATGCTCCTCCATAGTATCCGAGTAGATGAATATATCATCTAAGTAGACGTGCATGAAACGTCCTATTACGTCTCGGAAGATAGAGGTCATTAGCCTCTGGAAAGTTGCTGGAGCATTGCAGTCTCCAATCTGCATTATATTGCTCGTAAACGTGCCCATGATCGATGCAAAAACGGTCTTGGGTACGTCCTCGGTGCGAATGCGCACCTGCTCGTAAGCGTCAGTAAGGTCGATCTTCGAGCGATACTTTGCCCGAGCCACGTCTTCCCAGATCACCTCCTAATCTGGTAAAGGAGTTACATCCTTTATGGTGTTGTCATTGCGCTGACACGCATCAAGAGCTGTTTGAAGGGTTCCATCCTTCTTCAGGATGCATAATAATGGTGCAGCTTGAGCGGTGGTGCATGGAGACCACCATTGAGCATTCAGATAGCGATTAGTCTTATCGCGTAGTTGCTCCTGGAGGGCGTGCGGACAGCACGGCAAGTGGTACTTATACTGCTTGCTTTTGTCTATGAGATTGATGTCATGGTTCACCTCCCGCCATGGCAGCAGCTCTTCCTTGGTCCCGTTGACCATGTCGGCAAATTCTTCTTGCCATTGCTGACGCAACCGAGGAATATCTTCCCCACGAAGGCTTGTCGCCTTCTGCTTCCCCTTCATATGCACAGGGGGAAGTACTTCCACCGTCTCTGAGAGTGGCCGAGGTGGCGGTGCATACTGCTTGCGCATGGCGAGCACTCGATTGACACTGTCATTGGGTATATGTAGTCTCAGCAGAGAACCTGCTGCCACTGCCTTATAAGCCACGAGGCTTCTTCCCTCACGTACAAGTGAGTACGCTATGGACACCTCGTCCGAGGCTGGCTGACGATATGCTGGTTTGATGGTCATCCATCTCTGGTGCGCATTTTGCGCACACGTGGCTGCCACCAGCCCGTTCCACTCTTGCGGCATCCGGGGGTCGTACGCCCAGTCGTACTCTGGCAGGGGGGCTGGTCGCTCCCATAGGGACCATGTGTCCCCCTCTTCTGAGGCTTCCGCCTCTCAGATGCTGTCTTTCAAGTCTTCCAACTTGACTCGTGAGGACGTCGGTGGACATACATCCACTGAGTGCTCCTGTCGTCTCGCCTTTTGTTGGTGTTTGTCTGGAGGCCTTGCGCCTCGAATCTCAGGAGCGATTATTTGCTCGTTGCTCTTCTTGGAGGCTTGATACTCC